>PVJH01009509.1:0-78707 GCA_004026705.1 Nesogale talazaci
TGTTCTTTGAGGTGTGCAACCATTCTCACACTTTTCGGGGTTGTTCTGATCTCATTAATATCAACTCACTGCCCCTGAGTTTCCAATGAAAGCTTTCAAGTTGCTGGTACCAATTTGATCCTATATAGATAGTTCTTAAAAGAATATGTTCAAGGTAGACTTTTAAAAATTTGTTAAGTTAAACTGTCATTTGGTTTTAAGAAGATGTCTATGGGGTATTGTTGATTTGAGGTTTAAGGATTATCAATGGTCAATAGTCTATGGGGTCCATTAAAAAGCCCTGGAATCTAAGAGGATTTGAAAATCTGTTCTGCATTTTGCCCCTTTTGATCAGGATTTCTGTATGGATGTTCATTAATGGCAGCCGCACACCATTCATTTCCTCAGGTCTCATAACAAAAGTGTCCATTATTCATTGAGGCAGTTAACCTAATAGTTCATATCTTCCTCCTGTTTCTAACTATTCCTTTTGCTCTGCTGCGCTGGGAAGATAGAGACTAATTAGCATGCCTTAGATGGATGCTTGAACCCTTTTAGAACATCAGACACTATGACCTGAACTTGAAAGTAGAACAGAAGCACTGGGCCAGTTAAGTGGGATATCCTTGAAACCATAACCCTATGCCTGCACACTAAGAAATTAGACCCCTTCAAGTGTTGGTTGTCTGTATGCAGCCACAACCATGATGCTTTGTTATTGTTGTTGTAAACTTGTCACACCACTTATGTCAACTTGACTTTTTACAGGTTTCAATGTATTAACTGAAAGTAAATCAATCCACTAGGCAACTCTACCTTTCACATGTGTGATTTCTGTATTAACATAAACAGGAACCCAGTACTCTATAAGCAATAACTCGTATGTCCCTTGCTCCCAACCTTGGTAACCACTGATAAACTTTGATGTATTAAGAAGAATGAATACCAGGCTAATCTCAAGGTAGTGGAGATGAAAGATGCCCCTAATCTCCAACTTTTCTACGACGTTGTCCTGCTCCAATTTTCTTCCTCTCCTCACCTTAGCATATTCCCTTGTGTCCCTGAGTACTGCAGTTTGCTGCAATGTCTCACAAACTCAACAGCATGAAAGGAAATATCTCACATGGCAGTGGGTGCTGTTAAGGCCCAGATCCAAAGGTCAGGCAGAGGTGAGCCAAATGAAGGTTCTAGAGCCAGAAGCCGAATGTCCCAAAGTCAAAATAGGTCTTCCTTGCTTCTCCCAGTGCTCACTGAGGAAACAGAGCGGGTCTTGCTAGAGGTGCGGATTTTACCTTTGTGTCAACCATCAAAAAAACCAAACACCAAGCTCACTGCTGCCCCCTGGGATAGAATGGCCTCCGTGGGTTGTCGAACTGGAATTGTCACAGAAGTCGAAAGCCATGTCTTTCTCCCACAGCTGCTCACAGCCCTAAGGAAAATGAAGTCACGCCTACCGTCGGGTGGAAACGAAGGCTATGTCCTACCTTAATCTAGTAACAGAGCCCTCCCTCCGACATGGGATGATTACCCTAAGCAAAGGGACTAGAATTTGTCATGCATCACAAAAAGGAAATCTGGCGATATGGATTATGGTTTGAAGGGCCATATTAAGTAATGACTGCAGCTTGGTCTGTATGTTGCTTATTCTTGTCTTTTAATCTAAATGGGGTCAGACAATCCTTGACCTTTTGTGATTGACTTATTTTACTCAAAATTATGTATAATTTCCTCAAGCTCCATCCACATTGTAGCATGTACCAAGACTTCATTTTCTTCTGCTGGTGAAGCAATCGTCCATTGTATGCATGTACCACCATTGTTAATGAGTCTGGCCGCACTGTTGAGAAAGTGTTAGACTGCTAATCCTCGGGTTAGTGGTTTAAAGTTATCAGCCTCTCCATAGGAAAAAGGTGATGTATAAAGGTCTACCATTTGGGGAACCCAATATAGGGTCATCCTGAGTTGGAATAGATTTGGTATTACAGGGTCTGAGCTGGAATAGAACAGGTATTAAAGTTATTGGCTATTTCAAGTTGTGTGACTATCGGTGTTCAAATCTCTTGAATCTCTGCTTTGAAGTCACTTGGGTAGGTATCTAGAAGTAGAATTGCTGGTCAAGTGGTAGGAGAAATGCTGCTACCCTGTTTTCTTTAACGGCTGTTCCTTTTTGCATCCCTGACCAGAGATGGGTAAGGGTACCAATTTTCCTGGAATGGGGAAATTTTTGACTATTTGAAATTTTTCACTTCAATCCCTTTCAAGTTTAAAATTCTGTCTTAAATTAAAATAGCTATATACTTCAGATTATGTAATAATGTGGTTTAGAAAAGCAATGCTCCAAACTTTTTTGCAAATTAAATTACACTTAAAATGCACTAAGGAAGTTTATAGTTTTAATCTATTGTGATTCCGTTTTAAAGGATTTGTTTGTTAATATGAATGCTCTAATTTCCTGGGCTTGTTTACTTGTCCCACTTCTTTGTATTCAGGAATTAATGTTCTATAATTCTCTGCCACATTAACATTTTCAGAAAGAAGATGTGGGACAGACCTGACCCAGGGAGGGCCACCTGAAACATGCTTGCTGCATGCACATAGCAGGCCTTTTTAAACTCATTATGCTAAAAACTGTTGGATCTTCAAGAACATGTCTGGGACTGTTTGGGGTTTAAGGGTTAGAGATTATCTCGGGGCTATTGTTTCAGGACTTCACCCAGCCTCCATGGTTCTGAAAAGGTCATTTTCAACCGAATTTGAAATTATGTCCCACATTCCCCTGTTTTGATCATTAGTCTTCCATAAAATCATTGGTTAAACTGTTCAGGAATGGTAGTCAGACTATATACAATTCTTTGGGTCCTGTGGCAAAGAGGCAATTGTTCACAGAGGCACTTAACCACACATTGCATCTCCTCCTCTTATTTTATCTGCTCCCCTTTATTTGTTGCATCAGATGATTAGAGACCTGTGGTTGTGATTCTACCATACAGAACAATGCTAGCGGTTTCTAAGACTGATTCTTTATGCAAGCTGACTGCTGCATCTTGCTCCTTTGGAGCAGTGAATGGACTCAGACTGCTGGCTTTTTTATTAGCAACTCAGCTCTGTAACCACTGTGCCACTAAGGCGCCTTCCTACTCCCTGCCATCGAGGGCATTCCAATTCATAGCGACCCTTTATTGGGCATCTGAGGCTGGTACTTTGGAGATTTTTTCCCTTCCCGAATAAACAGTTTTATCTGAACTGAAAGCTGGAGAATGAGAGTAAAATCTAAGATATCATACCAAGTTATAGACTAGAGATGAGGCTCTAACATGGCAGAGTTCATCAGCCAAATGGACTTCACTTCTGAGCAGTCTTGCAGTTAATGCTAAAAGACCGGCTGGAGAATGTATTTGCCACTAAACCTTTACAGTCCACCCTTCTTATTAAAAAGGTACAGTATATATTTATATAATTACATTTACAGGTCACTTCAGCCACCACTATTACAAAAGAGCATTTGTTTTGTTTT
The DNA here is from genome assembly GCA_004026705.1 of Nesogale talazaci. NCBI lineage: Eukaryota > Metazoa > Chordata > Mammalia > Afrosoricida > Tenrecidae > Nesogale > Nesogale talazaci. The sequence goes on from PVJH01009509.1 coordinate 3,494, forward strand.
GTTTTTTAAATCACACTTTAAACTTGACTTTGTCATTAGCCCACCATCTTCAAAAGACAATTTCCTAAAGAAAACTTAGCTAAGAAATCTACCCACAAAGCAACAAGTCCTTTGCAATCCACGGTAATCCTTTTCCTACTTTGTCTATAGTCAGTAAGGCTGAGCAACAGGGTGAGGTTTAGGTGAGAGGCACAAAACTAATTTTCCTCAATCCAACATGACATCTGAAGCTTCACATGAGAGCAGAACTGGTGCCACTTGAGGGGAGGGTCCAGACCCTATATTCAGTCAGTCACTGCTAGAAGGGAAGGAAGAGGAACGGAAATGCTTTCTGTGTTTCAGGTGTTTGGGTATCTTTTCATGAGCTTGCTTCATGGTCTTCTGCATTTTCTTGTCTATCACCATTCCTGACCCTACCATGCTAGGCACCAAGGGATCCATCACAGGCCTATCAGAGGTAAGGGAGAGGTATGGAAAAGTCTAGAAGCCAGATGGGTAGGGTCGTGGGGGGCTGGTATCCTGGATATCTGGTTGTGGCACAGGTTGAGGGGGTCCAGCCAAGGGAAAACCTGGATTCCCCTGGGGAGGTGGAAAGGGACCTGGAGGAAAAGCAGGATCGACAGGGTTCGAGCCTCCCGGGTAAGCGATGGTGGTATCGATTTGGCCCCAGCTGGTCCCCCTTGGCATGCCACATGCTCAGATGTTTCCTTTTCATCAATGCCTGCACTGTGTGAATCTTTGCGGGAGCAGGTGGCCTTATCTTTCTTCTGTGGGGTCTTAACCACCCATCTTGTGGTTAGCAGCCCATTGCTTACACAACAGAGCCAGTTATACCCATAGCAGGCTGTAGCTAACTAGGCTGTAAAATCAGAACATGTGAAGCCTTTACCGTGTTCTTGTCCAGCATGACTTCAGCTATTGGAGTCTTTTGCCATCTCATAGCAAGTTGAAGATGCATTTTTCTATTTCTTTAAAGAAAGCTCTTGGAATTTAACAATATTAAGTCTTCTAATCGAGAGATATGAGGTCTTTCTGTTTAAATTTATCACTCTCATCAGTGTTTTGGAAGGCAGCTACGCTCACTACCAAACCACCAACGCTGCACTCTCATGAGTGTTTTGAAGGATTTTTTTCTCATTGCTTATCAGACATAAGCTTTTTGTCCAATGCTTTGAAATGTTTACTGCAGAAACTTTATGGTTAGTTTTTAAGATTTAACTATAATTGTAAGAAATTGTAACCATAGGGAACTAATTTCATGTTAGAAATCTGTCACACAAGCTACATAAATCTGTTCAGGAAAGACAGCCATAGATTCCAGTGTACCTTGTAAACGCATGACTCAAGGGAAGTCACACATCTGAAGTCAGCCAGTATGTTTTCTAGTTAGATATTATTAAAGAAACATGTTAACAGTGGAAACTCAATAATGCTGAGATAGTTTTATTTTTTGTTTTTGCTTTAGCTTTTCAGCCAGAACTCATGTTAAAAGGTGAATCAACTCTTAAGAGCACAAGTCTGTTTTCCAACTTTGGATATTTTAGCCAAATTAACACCTGCAAAGTGCTTAGCATTTAAACAACATACCTTTTAAAATTTTTGGATGAAAAAAATAAACAACATACCTAAAATATAGACTTTCTTAGTGCGAATTCCATTTGTCTGAAGTGGGGTTGCTTTTCTCTTTCCCCTTTGTGTGATGGGGAAATGATCTTTATCAGGTTAAATGAAGAAATGAGTGCTAACTTATACCTCACTGTGACTGTTCTTCCAGCATTATCTGTAACTTGGACTTAATTTACTGTGCTCTGACACAGTTTATTTTAAGGCATCCTGTTTTCTTCTCATCTTCAAAGCTTTTTTCAGTGTGGATAATTCTGAGAACCATCTTCTTTCAGAGAACTGGCATGATTTGTGATAACTTCTTGTAGTCCGCTATTGGATGATTCACTCCTCGTCACACAGCTCTATGCTCCTTCCCGCTGTGGAGAGAGAAAGAGCAAGTGTTGCACTTCCATTCACTCGGTTTAATCGAAACTACTACTTGATCTCTCTGGTGCTCTATATCGATTATACAAGTTTTATGTGATTAAGCTCTGGTGGCGTAAGTGGTTGAGTACGGGACTGCGGCCCGCGAGCTTGGCGGTTCAAATTCAGTGGTGGCTCTCAGGAGCAGCACAGAGTAGCTCCCACGACCACCAGAGGGCAGGATGCCCCCCAAAAAACAAACAAACAAAAAATCTAATGAAAACAGTTCAAAACTTGATAAAGTAATCTAAATAACCGTACACATCAACATCTGAATGCCCGCAGTTGAATGCTGTTGGATTTAATAATCATCATTATTTTTATTATCTTAAAGTTTCCTACCTTGGGAGACAGTTGTGTGTGTATGTGTATGTGTGTGTGTGTGTGTGTGTGTGTGTATATAAATCCAACATTTTGACTCCTTAAATTCTTCCTGTGCATGTGGTATTAGCCCATATACCTGAATTTTTTTTTAATTTTACTTTTTACTTCCGTTTTATTTAATTCTTGTTCTCGTTTGGGGAGCTGTGGTGGTGTGATGGGTTACACACTGCACTGCTAACTACAAGGTCAGCAGTTTGAAACCCTCCGCTGCTCCCTGGGGAACAGAAAAGGCTTCCTACTCCCATAAGGAGGTATGGCCACCTGAAACCCAGGGGCACTTCTAGTCCATCTGTAGCGTCTCAGTCATAATTGAATTGAGGACAATGGATTTGTTCTACTTTCTAGGTAGTCTGTATGATGCCCTCTGGCGGATTGAAAATGCAGTCGCAAAATGGCTCCTGAGCTGTGACTTTTCTGGTTTCATGAATTTTGAGTTCCTGAAAGAAAAAGAAAAATTGTCTGTTTTTCATTGCTATACAGTTCTGTTCAGTTTTTCATGGACCCCTTTAAAATTGCTGTGCATTTTTTGCATGGAATTGAGGGGGTAACTTGCTGGGCATTTGGGGGGAGGAGGGGCGGGCATGGAACTGATCTTGGAGTCATGGAAGACTGTACCCTTGGAATAAAATCCAAACTCTGTACTTCATTCAGTGACATGCTGTGCTCACCCACTGTAACTGCATGAATTGGCTCTCTGATTTTTCCTAACCACAACAGATCCTCTTCTGCCTCAGGCCCTGCATGTGTGCAGTCCTCCCCTCAAACACCCACCCTGTCCCCCACCCACCTGCCTTTTCTCTCCACAGCTGGTCTCTCAGGGTTTCCTGCTCTCCGCTTACATGCCACCCACCTTCTCAAGGAAGTCTCCTGACTCTCCTGTTTGAAGGATACCCCTCCACCCCCATCTACTGCTATGAGTTCTCACTTGTTTTCCTCGTGGCACTTTATGTACTTTTCAAAACTTTTATGTATTTGTATAGATTTAAAACAGTTAGATGTACTTGTTTTTATGGTAGTTTATATTTCACGAAGGGCGTTACAGCAGCATAGTGGGTTCTACAGGGGGCTGCAAACTCCAAAGTCAGCGGTTTAAAACCACCAGGTAGTCTGTGAGAGAAAGAGGAGGCTTTCTGCTCCCATAAAGGGGTGCCGTCTAAAAGAGTCGGCGTAGCCCACATGGAAGAAGCACACCAGCTTGTGTGATCCAAAGATGACGGTAGCAATTCAAATAGGACAAAGGGGAAAGTATCAGCCTAAATTGCGAACACCTAATTTGTAGAAGGCTATTTGTATTTTTATCTTTGTATTATGATTTTATCCTTACCTACCCCTTACTCCCCAAATAGTTTCAATTTCTAATAATCACTAAGTTTTGTGGTGGTGGTTCTACTCAAAGGTCCCCCTCCATATATAATCAGTGGGTTTGAAGTTCCTTCATTGTGACCCTGGCACTAGATTTAAGAGTATTTGTGCCCCCCCCCCAAAAAAAAAATATTTGCCCCTCAAAGTTCTCACTAGAAGTTCCCTTGTAGTGTCCATTGGTCCTTGTATTGCTGTATGCATGGAGTTGATTTCGATTTTAACCTCTTTCAGAATCTAAATGGATTTGGATGGAACCAATTACTTCCTGTGTGACTTATTGTCTTGGGGTTGGCCTTCTCCCCAGATTAGGAAAGATCCTGGAGCGACATACCCTAACGATCCTGAGATTAAAATCTGGGGCAGAAGATTCTGAGTACTTGACCCAGAAGGAGGCCCCTGCTGTAGACAAAAGTGACTGGCATCCTTGGCTCTCCACAGATGTTTCTTTCTCCATGTGAGGGCCCCGGTTCTCCTTTGTGGGGTTCTTTAGAATAAAGCTGTTGACACCAGTGGTTTCTAGCCACACTTTTCATTTACATCCCTCACCAGTGCTTTTGGGTAATGGGGTAATTGTGAACAAATCGAAACGGAGAGAGAATAAATGAATGAGGTCCATATTGCAGTGGAAAGTACAGCTCACCCATTCCCGTTTTCTTCACCTCTGACTCCTCACAATATTACAAAGGGAGTAAACTTAATAAAGTTATGCTATCAAAGTAAAAAAAAATTGTAGTTCTATTTTACCTAATTGGGTCAGTAAGAGTCCGAACAGACCCAATAGGAGGGGGTTCTGTTTTGGAGCTTATACTTCAGGAACCTCTGTCAAATTCCCTCCATCCCTAGAACAGTACCTCGTACAAGTCAAACCTCAAACACAATTAGAAACTTTGCATTAGGAAAGATGCAAGGCTTTCTTGAAAGGCCGTTTGTTGAACATGTTTCCAAGTTCCATACTCTGTCTTAATGCATACAGAAAAGAGTAAGTAATGGATTTTTCAATTGCATACCTCATACTTTCTCCAAATCATTATTGTTAACTTTGAGATGTGGACGGGACGGGAGTCTAGGTTTACCCAAGACTATGGAGTAGAAATTACTTTGTAAATACAAACTCACTGTAGATGTAGCTTGTATGTTACATACCTGTCAGAAGAGTAAAGTTTTTAAAGAAAAAGTAGTGGTACCTAAATTCTGCTCTTATTGAAATAGGCACATTTTGCACCTCAAAAGTCACCCATTTCTAAAGTCTAAGTGCAAAATACATGTCAAGTTCAGATCTCGATTCCACCAAGCTATAGGCTATCAAGGACATTGTATGGCCTTAACTATTAAATAGACAAGACCAGTCAGTGATATAAGGAGCAGAGTTTATTAATGGTGATCAGGGGTGGGAGGGAAGAGGAAAGGTTGGAGTTACAGCTTTTGGAATACTGAGTTTCAACATTTAAATTGTGGTTAGAGTTAGTTGCACAGACTGATTAGTGCAATTGCTGTCAAGAAATTGTATACTTGTAAAAAGTTCAATGACCAGAGCTGTTGACAGATATATTTGTAGCAATAACAAAAGCCAAAAAAGTATTTCTGGAGACTGCTTATGTAAACACCTCAAGGGATTTGATTTATTAAACGCTTGATGTATTAAACACTTCAAGGAATTTGATTTCTTGATTTGGAGGTTAAGGTAATGATATTTTAGGACATCAGAAAATTGGCGTAATCTTGTGTTCAGTGTTTGTGCTCTAACTCCTATTTTGTTGTGTAGTTTCTAGAGTAATAGACACTTCTAAATGACAATTAAAGGTACTGTAGGAATTTATCTGTCTTTATAACAGCGGATAAAGAGTCAAGAATAGGAGGAGTAAACATAACATGGGACAAATTGCCTTCGTGAACAGCTACCTCCTTTGCTATGAGAGCAGAAGAGCAGGGTGGTGCCTGGCTACTATCACTGAGCATTTCGATCAAAGATTATGTGAGAAAATTCTGATCCGAAAGGGAAATGCAGAACAGAATTTCAAATTCTCATGGAAATAAGACTTTCTGGAATCATGGAGGTTTGAAGAACCCTTGAAGCTATTGCTCTACGACCATCTGTAAACTTTAAATCCCAAATATCCCCCGAAACCTCCTCAAAACCAAACAATAGTTTAGCTTCAGCTGTAAAGAATTCTTTCTAAAGAACTACATGGGGTGAATTGACTGCAGCATCCTGGAAGATTAGGTAGTTAACAGGGGTGAGGAGGGTGTTGGTGGTTGGCACTGGATTTATGTTAATGGATGAAAAACAGTTCCGAAAGGGCGGGCGAGAATGGTTGCACCCGTTGAAGAATGTAATCGGTGTAAATCAGTTGTACACAGAGACACAGCCAATTGTGCTATGGAAAGTCTCAACACCAAAGGAAAATAGATGCATTTTACAATAAATCAGTACTAGGGCATTATTTCATCACTTATTTGTGCCCCAGTTACTCTCCAGACATCTGGACCTTTGGAATTTGACCCCACTTGATCCTGTTTGCTGTGTGTAAGCCTGTATCTGTATCGGTTCTCCCCACAGCCCTGTCAGTTTGAGCAGTGCATTGTGCACTCCCTGCAAGCCCTGCGAGAAGTCCTGGAGTGCAAGCCTGGAGAAGCCAGCGTGAGTGTGCTCTTCAGGCAAGCCCTGTATCACAATTGCTCAATACATGCTTTGAAATCAGTCATTTCCCCAGAAGAGCTTTTCCTTGATGTTTTTTTTTTTAATTTAGCTGAATTACATGGGCTTGTTGATTGATGGTCCCAAGATTAAAATTTAAGTGGGCTAAGGAGAGTACTTGTACCTTGTTTAATAGACAAGCAGACAGACAGACCTAGCTTTTGTTAATCTTCTTAAAATAGCTACAGATAGAACACAACCTTCAGGCCAATTCTGATTTCTTGTTTCCTTTCAGAGTAAGGTTTCCCTTCATGAGCACATTGTACATAGTGTGTAACTTTTTTATATCTAACATCATAAGCAAATATTGTCCTGTTTTTAGCTAAGTCTAAACATTTTAATAAATTTTTTTTCTAATAGGTCTTTCAGCAACCGAAAACACAGGAGGAAGTTTGCCAACTAAGCATCCATATCATGCAGGTAAAATTACCTGTAAACATTTACTCCATCCCATCTTACTTCATGGGGGAGGGAGAAGGGGTGAGAGAGAGAGAGGGAGAGAGCTTGGAAAAGTTGGTGGAAAAGTAGATTTCGAAGATAATGGAATTTTTGCGCACATCTTTCCAAGTCCGCTCATGTACATGAGGGGCCCTAGTGGCCTCGTGGGTACAAGTTGGGCTACGATCAGAGCAGGGCAGACAGTTCAAAATCACTCAGTGCTCGGTGGAGAAAGACAGGGCTTTCTATGCCCATAAAGAGTTACTGTCACAAAAACACACAAAGACAATTTTGCCCTGTCCTTTAGGCCCGCCTTGAGTCAGAAGTGACTCGGTGGCAGGGAGTGTCTTCTTTGGATTTCTCATGTGTATAACATTTTAAAATTTATTTTATGTAGATTTTTATACACTGTCTGGAACAATTGAGCACCAAGCCTGATGCAGATATCGATACCACACAGTAAGTAACATAAAATCAATGATACTGGTCGCTTTCAGGGAATTGTACACGTGGATCTTAGGCACCATCACGATGTTTCCAACTCAGTACAGTCCAGTGTGCAATGGCAGAGAACCCTGTGCCGGCCTCACAGCTGCTGCTGGCCTTCCGTCACTGCGGGAACCGCTGGGTCCTTCCCTCTTATGGAGGGTCTGCCTCTTTGCAGCTGACCCTCCGCTTTATGGAGCCTCATGCTCTTCTTCTCTAGAGAGGGCAGGGGTGTGTCGGGCTGCAGACTGCAAGGTTAGCAATTCAAACCCTCTAGTTGCTCCAGGGGAGAAAGATGAGGTTTTCTGGTCCCCTGCAGATTTATAGCCTGGGAAACTCACTGGGACAGTTCCTGTCCCGTCATGTGAGGTCAACTCAGAGTTGGAATAAATACAGGTACAAGTTATATGTGTGTCTTAAATGCTCTTAGGTTAGAAAGATAGGTTCACATAGTAAAGGCATACTTTTACTTACTTTGCCGAGATTGTTTTCAGAATTCCTCTATTTTCTAAATACATCTTATCCTTACTATATATGTTGAAATAAATTGAACACATAATTAACTCAGTGATTCAAAAGGAACAGTTAAATAAATAATAAGCTAGAAAATATCTAGGTCTTAATTGATTACTTTTACAATTATGATAGAGATTTATACCAATATTCTTTTTAAAGACTAATAGTGTTATTGTTTTAAATGTCTGCCAGATGTAGATTTTTTATAGTTTCATTGACATATAGTTATATTTACATATATAATTCAATGGTTTAAATTCATTGTAAAGAGATAAGCAGGCATCATCACGGTCAGTTTTAGAGCACTTTCTTCATTCATGCACCCGTTACCTGAACCTTTCATGCCATAACCCAAAGGAGCTATCAATCTGTCCACTGTATCAATTTGCCTATCCCTGATTTCATATAAAGTAAAAAGAAAAAAAAAATGACTGCAAAATGGAACACAGCAAAACCGCAGTCAAAGTGAAAGCAGAAGATATCAGAAACTAGAACAAATTACAAATGGGTCAAAAGGGAAAACAAATGATGAGATGTTAAATTTTAACCTAACTCTGTCTGCAGCAATCCACTTTTCAATCATTCTGTCTGAAGGCAAGACTGTGCACATCCCTAACCAATGGTATAGGGCATTTCTTAATTTTTATTTTACAGTGTGATATTTGAGTGAAAATTTACCATGCACGTTGATTTTCCATTCTACAAGTCATACCCATCCTCTGGTGTCCTCACGTCATTTCTTTTCCAGTTTTCCTCATCTTTCACCTGCAGAGGAGATGGTTGAAAAGAACCTGACTTAGGTCAGGTCCACCTTATTTGTCAAAGTGACGTTTTCTTTTCAAAGTGACATCTTTGCTATTTGACACTCTTAACTAGTTCTACTACAGCGGATTTTATCAGAGTAGTATGCCATTTGATTTCTTGACTGCTGCTCCAATGAGCATTGATTGTGGATCCAAGTAAAAGGAACTCTTTTAGAAACTTTTGTCTTCTCTCCATTTATCATGGTATTTTCTATTGATCCATTTATAAGCATTTGGTCTTCTGTGCATCGCGCTGTAATACGCACTGAAAGCTATAGTCTTTGATCTTCACCCTTAATTGCTCTTGGCGTAATTACAGTCTCCACAGTGTGACAGTACCCTTTCTGCTTCCTTTCTGTGTTTACCATTTACCTTTATCTTATTCCCTAGCCCTTCCTGCCTTTAAATAGTATCCCTAAGCAAATGCTGCCCTTTCGATCTCATACAGTTGTTGGTTCTAAGTGCGGATTTCCCTGGTGGTCTTGTTCCGTCACATAGCCCCGTCTATTGCTTGGCTGAAAGTTAAGCCAAGGTGCGGTGTGTTCAATTCTTGTTTTGAAGGGTAGCGAAGGGCCTTAGTCTTTGGAAGAGAACCAGCCTCTATCCAATCAATGCACCTGTTTATTCTTTCCTTTTTTAAATAAGTTTTGTTTTGTTCCACTTTTTTCCTCCCCCTTTATCCAGGACCTCCTGTTGCAATGCCTTTCCCAGCCATCAGCAGTGGTAAATGAGCACCATGTATTTTGTCTAGTCTCAGAGTCCTGGAGGTCTGGACACCAGATGGTCCACTAGTTTTTCTGGACTAGTTGTTTCCATGCATTTTCATTTTCTTCATTCTTCTTTGCTCCAAATAGGAAGAGACCAACAGTTACCCCCTAGTTGGCCACGCATATACCTTTAAGTGTGTGGATGCTGCTACTCACCAAAGTTAAATATCGAGCATTTTCTTTGTGGACTGTTACGCCAGTTGACCTCAGTGTTCCCTGAGACTATGATCCTGAACTTCCAAGTCAACCGACTCACTCCCTCAGGATGTTAGTTATGGATATGTATCACCTATCCTCTTATATGCTTTACTATATTCATGAACATATTTGTATCACCTACAAATGTACATATTAGAACACTCTGTCGAACTGTAATATAGTCATGGGACTGTAGTCCCCTTTGACTCCCTACCATCTGTTCACCTTCCGTATTTATCTGTGTATCCACTCATAAATTATTTTATTGCTATTATTGCAAGATTGTGTATATCATAGTATTGATCTTCGTTGCTTTTCATTCTTTTTTTTAGATGTTCAGTTTCTACTTTAAAAATTTTATTTAAAAAATTTATTTTATTTTAATAAATCTTTTTATTAGGGGCTCTTATAGCTCTTCTAACCATCCGTACATCAATTGTATCATCATATTTGTACATATATCACCATCATCCTTTCCAAAACATTCTTTCTACTTGAGCTCTCCCAGTGTCTTGATCATTTTATGCTTATCCTCCCTGATGTATATTGTCTTTTATGTCACTCAAGTATGTGCTTGTCAGATTGCTAGCTGCAAGGTCTCTAGTTCAAAACCACCAGCCGCTCCACAGAAGACAGACAAGGTTGTCTACTCCTGTAAAGAGCTGCCCTTTCAGAAGCCCACAGTGGCAGTTCTGTGTGGTCCTATTGGGGCGTTATGAACCAGAATTGCCTTGATGTCAGTGAGTGATCCTTTGATTTGCCTCCATCATGTCTTAATTCTGGATGCTTACAAATCCATGTGATAATTTCTTTCTTTCTTTTTTTTTTTTTTGGCATCACTGCTTCTGGTGGTCATGGGCGCTACCCAGTGCTGCTCCTGAGAGCCGCCGCTGGATTTGAACCACCAAGCCCGCGGGCCACAGTCTCGCACTCAACCACTTAGGCCACCAGGGCTCAGCCGATAATTTCTTTATAATGCCATTCTAAGAATTTTTAAAATGTTCTTCTATATATTTGGCATATGTAACTTTCATGTGCCTAAGATTTATGCTCTCATGTAGACATTATTGAAACAGTGCATCTTAAACTTTCAGTTGGCCAGTTGAGAATTTTTTCGTGTTTTTTCAATTCTGGTGGTGATATTTTTTCTTCATAGTATATAAGATTATTACCACTCTCACCAAAACCGCCAAATCACTGCCATCAAGTCCGTTCTGACTCAGAACAAACCAATAGATGGGGCAGAGCTGCCTGTGTAGCTTTCTGAGACTGTAACTGTTTTTGGAAAGCCTCATCTTTCTCTCATGGAGTGACTGGTGGTTTCAAACTGCATACCTTGTGGTTAGTAGCCCGATGCAGAACCACTGCAACATCAGGTAATGTGCCTCGTTCCTCTCTTAGGAGCCTAATATTTAATTCTCCCAATTTTTCTTTGATTTGGCCTTCTGGTTAACTCCTTAATCCACCAAGAATTTGTACTGTAGTTTCTTGCCATACTTAAATATAGATGGGGTTTTTTCATTACTTTCAAAATAATTTGTTTTATACACAATTGGGTTCTAATATATCATAAAAGTATTTCTGAACCTTAGCTTTGTCTCATTCACTTAAAAAACATTTAAATCAATTAATTCTATCTTAAGAGTTTCTTTTTAATGTTTACCAGGTAAATATCTTGTTTACTTCCTATTTTACAAAAGATCATTTGATATTTTCATCTCTTGAGTCTATATGAATTTTAACACCCATTGGTAAGATTTAAAGGAAAGAAATACTACTGAGATGTTTAGTATAATTATATTTTAAATTAACAAGGAGATTTATTTCCACTTTAAACTTGTGAGTTATCAGCTTTGTTTACTAACTCAAACTGCAGGAGACTTACTCTCAAAATGAGTTTCTTTAAACCCTCTGGAGAGTTTCATAGGCAAAAAGCTAGAATCATTTAATAAGTTGTGTGATGCTTTTTATTTCCTTAGTGATTTTTTGTTAGATTTCATTACTAGACCTAAAATTCATAAGTTGTGTTGATCTCTAGCTCATGGTGCATACTTCGAGTTCCTAATTGTTCGATGTAGAAACGTTAGAAGAAAATTCTGTGATTTTTTTTTTTTTACCACAAGTTTTAAAAGTCCCATGGACTCAAGTAAAAAGGAAATGTTTTGTAAAAAATGATAGCAACATATGTACAAATGTGCATGACACAATGGATTTATGGATTGTTATAAGAACTGTAAGAACCCCCAATAAAATGATGTGTGTGTTACCTGTTTAAAATTTTAATGCTTTAATTGGTTCATTCTTGTTTACTTTTACCTATAGTCTTTCTGGTGATGTTTCCTCTCCTGATTTGTTTGGGAGTATCCATGAAGACTTCAATTTAACCCCTGTAAGTAAAACCATAAATATTTAGAACTGTGTAATGATTGTTTATAAATCAGTCTACATTATTTTGAATATTAATGAATTACAACTCGTGTTAACCCAAGTGTTCTAGAGAAGCAAAAACAGTGACACATATACCTATGTTGTGTTATGTGCCATCAAGTTGGTTCTGACCCATAACAACCCCACCCACAACAGAGCAAAACCCTGCCCAGTCCCGCACCATTTTCACACTTATTCACATATTTGACCCATTGTTATAACCACGCTGTCAGTCCATCGCATTAACGGGCTTCCTCGTATTGGCAGCTCTTCCCCTCCCCCAAGCACTATTTCCTTTTCCATGGACTGGTCTAAAGCGCATGAGACAAAAGTCCCATGACCCCTGCCGATAAGGAGCACTCTGACCTTACTTCTTCCAGTACAGTTTCCCCTGTGATCGGCCCATGGTACTTTCAATATTCTTTTCCAGAACCACAGTCCAAATGCATCCATTCTTCAGTCTTCCTTACGCAGTGTCCAACTTTCACATAAATATGAGGCAATTAAAAAATGCCATTGCTGTAGTCAGGTGCACCTTGGTCCTAAAAATAATGTTTTTCAGTCCTCTTAAAAGGTCTTGTGTAGAAGGCTTCCCTAATGCAGCGCGTCTTTTGATCTCCACTGCTGCTTCCACGAGGGCTGATTATGGAGTCAAGCCAGACAGAACTTCAAATTATCATCCATTTATCTTGATGCTACCAATTGTTCCAATTGTGAAGGTTTAGGTTTTCTTTAAATTGAGTTGTAATCCATACTGAAGGCTGTAATCCTGGATCACATCAGCACGTGCTTGAAACCGTCACAGTAAGTAGGGTTGAACCACCTGTACATTGAGATTTTTTAATAAGCCTGCCTCCAATCATGATGCCACATTCTTCTTCATATAACTCAGCTTCTCAGATTGTTTGCCAAGCCTATAGATTAAATAACTACAGTGAGAGGAAAACCTCTAATGTACATTTTTCTTGATTTGGAAGCATGCAGTATCCCCCTTTTTCTGTTGTACAACTGCCTCTTGACCCCTATTGATCCAGGTTCTACCTGAAAACAGTGAAGTATTCTGGAATTTTCAGTTTTCTCCAGGCTAACCATATTGTGTGTGTGCACGCACGCATGCACGCACACATGTATATAAATAATTCCGAACACTTACAGAAGCAATTGAATCCCGTCTGGTGCACATCTATCGGTCATATGTTACACTGGAGACTTTTTCTGACTAGCGTCCAGACCTTATGAGTCCTCAAGCAAGTAAATAAAACAGGAGGCAGGCAGACAATAAGCCGGTAGAGGCAAAATTTGATGAGTCCGTGCTCAGCAAGTCAGATTTGTGACTTTTCCAGACTTTAGTAGCTGGGAGTCGCCAGTGTTGAATTACGAGGAAGCAAGCCAGGCCTGTGGCTGCAGAGTCAAATGAATCCACGGTTGGCAAGCAGATAGGCAGGCAGGCCTTAGATAACTCAATGGGGTTAGTGGGCGATATGGCAAATCTGTGAGCCAGACCTAGGATCAGGACCAGCAAGAAGTAAGAGCTAGCTTCCGTGTGGACAGCATCAAATTATATAGGAGTAGGTTACAATTGCTGATGAAACTTTCAGTTGCATTAAGTCTAGGACTCCACTCTAAACTTTTCACAACTGTTTGGCTGCTTATAGCAGATCTCATCGTGGAATTGATTACGTTGTATTAGATAATATCCAGGGAGGCTTCAACTGCCAGACTGAGAATTCTGGCCCAGCCAAGTTGATATAAGACCAATAGTCACTATTGTACATACTCTGGTGTTACTATTTTCTATTTCATGAACATATTTTTTTGAAAAATAATTTTGCATACATTCCAATAATAACATTGGCAGTTAAATACAAAAATCAGAAACAAAGAGGAAGAAACGGTAGTTGGAAAATATGACCTTCTTGATCAAAAATGAAACTGGAAATTGCACGGTAGAATTTTGCAAGATCAACTTCTTCATCCAGGTAGCTTTTTCAGCAACACAATATCTGGCCATACCCATGGATTCCTCCAGATGACTATATCTGAAGAAGAGATGGAGAAATTCAATATCTGCAGCTAAACTGAGGCCAGGCACTGACTATGAACAGACTATCAATTGCTCAGACTTAAGTTCAAGTCGAAGCTAAAGAACATTAAAACAAGTCTATGAGAGCCCAAACACGACTTCACCGGAATTTGGGGAACCCTTAACAAACAGATCTGATGCATTGAACACTACTGACAGGAAGAGTTGGTGAGGTAGGCATGGCATCAAGAACATTATACATGACGAAAGCAGAAAATCATTAAAAAGAGAGGGAAGAAAGATATCAAGAGACTCCAAAACTTGATCTTAATTGTAGAATCAGTAAGGCAAATGGAAGAAATGCTAAAAAGAGCTGAACAGAAAATTACAAGGCATCAAGAGACAAAACAAAATACTACGATGTAATATGCAGAGGTCCAGAGTTAGAAAATCAAATACGATGAACCCAGTGTCTTAAACGGAAAGAACTGAAATAAAAACTCAAACCTCGAGTTGCAATATTGAAAAATTCTATGGGCAAAATATTGACCAATGCAGGAAGCATCCAAAGAAGATGGAAGGAAAAAAAAGGAGTCAGCCTTCAACAAGAGGTAGCATGATCAAGAACCAATAATACGAAAGGAAGAAGTGTAAAAGTATTCTCCATAAACAAAGCTCTAGGAATTGATAAAATACCAATTAAACTATCTCAACAAGTTGATAAAGCACTGGACCCATTTACATATCTATGCCAAGAAATTTGGAAGCTAGCCACTTGACTAACTGACTAGACGAATTCTGTCTTTGTACCCATTCCAAAGAAATGGGACCCAACAGAACATGGAAATTAACAAACAACATCATTAATATCGCATGCAAATGATATGCAAATGCAGATCATCCATCAAGGGTGGCAGCCGTACATTGACAGGGAGCTGCCAGAAATTCAGGCCACATTCCGGAGATGCTATGGAATCAGAGATATTGTGGCTGATGTCAATTGGATCTCGATTTAACAGAAAATATTAGAAAGATGTTTACCTGTGTTTTATTTACTATAGAAAGGCATTCAGTTGTGTGGATCATAACAAACTTTGGATTGCCTTGAGAAGAATAGCACTTCAGTATGGATTAGAACTTACAGTAAGAAAACCAAACTCCTCACAATCAAACCAGCAGGTAGCATCATGATAAACCGAAACGATTGAAGGTTTCAGCTTGCTTGAATCCACAACCAGTGCTCATGGATGCAGGAGTGAAGAGGTCACACGATACATTGCATTGGGTAATTGTATTGCAAACAACTTCTTTAAAAGTTGAAAAGAGGATTAAAAGAAAAGAAAAGAAATTGGAAAGCAAGGTTTTCACTTTCAGGATGAAAGTGCTTCTGACTAAAGCCAGAGTATTTTAATTTGCCTCATATCATGTGAAATATGTACTGAATAAGGAAGCCCAAAGAAGAATCAATACATTGGAATTGTAGTGCTGGCAAAAAATATTGGAAATGACACGATTGCCAAAAGAACAAATAACTTTTCCTGGGAAAAGTGGAGCCAAAGTGCTCCTTAGAAGCCAACATGGTGAGACTTTGTCTCAAAGTCCTTTGGACACGTTCTCAGGAGAGACCAGTTCCTGGAATGGGAAATCATGTTTGGTCAAGACCAGGGACATCCAAAAAGAAGAAGACCCCTGGACAAGATGGAGTGTCACCCTGGCTGCCACAGTGGGCTCAGAATAAGAGCAGGTGTGAGGAGGCCACAGGCCCCGTTGGTATTTCATTCTCTTGTTCATTGGGTCACCATGAGTCGCAACTGACTCAGTGGCACCTTAAAAGAAAGGTCAGGCTATGCTATGAATAATACTCCTTTTGCACATGCTGATTAATTCAGGGCTAACAACAACCTTTCACTTGAAGATTCCGTAAGTTCTCAGCCTTTTCAATGCACTTACTCATGACCATAAGAGACACTGGATATAGGCTACAGGAGGAAGGTGGGATTTTTTTGCCATAAATAGTTACAGTCTTGGAAGCTCTAAGGGGCAGTTCTTCCTTATCTTACGGGATCCCTAAGAGTCAGTATTGACTCAATGGCTGTGAGCTTCTATCAGCGACAATGTGCCAAAGATAGGAGAATGTAAATATAGTTCTTTAAAAATTTAGTTGAGCTAAATAAATTACTGGAAATATATGTTCAGAGAACAGAAACTTATTTATTACTATATTATATCAAATTGCTCCAAGCTACTCTGATTACATCTTATATGTAAGCAAACTATGGGTAAGAAGTTTTCCTGGGAAATGGTTTTTACCTTTGTTTTTAGTCAGGGGATCTTGACTCAAGGCAATAAATTAATCAGAATGATACCGGAGAATAGGGCTGACTCAATAGCAGTTCTAAACTATATTCTGTAGACTTTAAAAATATTTTTTGAAATGTATATTTTGTTCATCAGCACTTTAGATTAGTTTGCTACAATTCTTTAAAATGAATAGAACTCTGGTGAACATAGGGGAAAACTGGATTTTTTTTATTGACCAAAAACTGGATTCTTAAACACTTCTCCATCACTGACACTAAATATGTCACCGAATATTTCTTTCTCTGTATGTATATTTAAAAAAAAATTTTAAGACATAAGTATTTTAAAGGAGACCAAAAAAATGGTGAGCCCCGGTGGCATAGTGGGTACATGTTGGTTTGAAATCCATATGATCTGCAGTTTGAAACTACTGGTCACTCTCCATAGGAAAAAGATGGGGCTCTCTCTTCTTGTATGCAGTTAGTTAGCGTCTTGGAAACGCACTGAGGTGGGGTGGGGGGTCGCCATGGATTGGCCGTGGGTGTGCTTCTGGTGTCCTGGCCCAGTAGCTAAGTACTCAGACTACAGCTGAAGGTTCAGCTGTTTAGACTGACCCAGCACTCTTCGGGAAGAAGATGTGCCCGTCCTCTTCCACAGAAAGGACCACCTCAGAAACCCCTTGGGCACATCTGTTTTGCCTTCTTACTTTGTAATGAGCAAGCAGTGGGTTTGGTTTGTGAGTATTATATCCAAATTACAGAGAACTCCTACACTATTTTAAAATTACTATTACAAGATCTGTAAAATTAATTATTTAAAAATAAATATCCATTTGGCAATCTTTGGGTTTGAACGGGTATTAAGTAGAATAATTAATAAAGTGAAATCCTTATGTCAGAACAGCTGGGTAACTGTATCACTCTGTTTTCCATGCAGCTGTAAGATTTCAAAGCGATCATTTATTTGACCCTTAGGTTTCGTATGTAATGGAGAACAAGGAGAAGAATTGTAGAATTTTATTATATTTCTCCCTATGGTTCTACTGGAAAAGAAGCATTAAAGAATGCAAAACATAGTGTGGCATGGGGCGGGGGGGTGTACAAAGAATACAAAGCTTTGACTATCAATTAAATAGCAAGATGCAATAATTAAATTCAGTAAGGCTCATAGTGTTGTTTGTGATATATTCCACTTGTTATTGTAAGTGCAGTTTTTCTCAGTATTTGTTTTATTTCTAGGAACAACGGCTTTTAATAGTCCTGAGTAATTGCTGCTACTTAGAGCGTCACACCTTCTTAAACATAACGGAACAATTTGAAAATCACAGCTTCCAGGGAATAGAAAAAATAACACAGGTCAGTAAATTAATGTGTAATGGGTCAGTTGGTTGTTTTGCCAACTTAAGTTTCCAGACTTTTTCCCCTCTGTATCTTCTTTTGCTTTTCGGTACCTGTTGCCTCACTTAGCTACACTCCTCCACACTTATACTTTCTTTCTTTCCCACCTTCACTTCAGCCTTTGAAGAACAATTTCCTTTCTCATAACTCAATTTGACTTACTCTTTGAATACTTTCTTTTTATCTTTTCGGCAAATCTTTCACAATGCTAGAACTTTTTTAGCCCCTCCCCCCCTCACCTAAGCTGTCAAAAAGTGAAATAAATACGGAGAAAAAAGCATCACACCCAAATCTTTAAAAGTCATCTGATATAACTCCTTTGGGTTATAGCTTTTAGACACAGCCAGCTGCAAATTTTTGGAGTCCACAGAAAACCTCTTCCCTTTACCTGCTCATTCACACTTTCTGGATGACCCCAATGATGGTTTTGCTTTACTTCTTGTGTGCACACATGCATACACACTGAAGTGGCTTGCAAGAGCCTTTAATACCTTACCTAAACAAATATCTGTTCTCCTATGGTAATAGCAAGGTTGGATTAAACAAAATATATTTTGAAATAAATAGGGTGTTGTTTTTTTCAGGGGGAAGGATAAGCTTATATAATAGTTCTATTGTTTCTAGTATTTCAAAGTAAGCAAAAAGTGTGTGTGGGGGGGGAGGCGCATGGGGTGTGAAGTTAACCATATTATCACAAATTGTCTGATTCCTGGACGTGGTTTATCAGATTTCTAAGTAAAACTATGTTAGAACTACCTTTTCATGTCACAACATTTTTCTCAATGCAGTGAATAAGAAAGATAAAGATCTTGTTAATCTTAAGAATCAACATGTACTGTTAATGAATTGCATGATATAATTTTATAAATGATGGCTATAGTTCATGAACTGTAGTGGCTTTTTTCTAAGAATGAACATGTTGAGTGGGTGGCTCTCTCTCGCTTTCCTGTCTTTTCATAAAGATTAATCATCCTGATGAGAAATGTTGTGACTTAAGGCATTAGGTCCCTAGAGAGATGCATATCAAAACTCTGATGAGATATCATCTCACATAGGTAATAATAACATTGATAAAAAAGCAAAGCTCACAGAGAACAACAAATGTTGCAAGGATATAGGGAGATGGCAATTCTTATACACTGTTGGTGGAACTGCAAAATGGCACAACTACTATGGTAAACAGCAAGGTATCTTCTTAAGAAGCCTAATATAGAAATACTATACAGTCCAGCAACCCCATTGCTAGCTATAGATCCTAGAGACATAGCGTAAGACTGTGATACTAATGGTTATAGTATACTTATCTTCATCATAGCATTATACACAATACCAAAAATATAGACAGAGCCTAAATATGCCCTTCATTGGGTCAACAAATTATCAAAACTGTCTTTTGATTTTGGTCTCTCCTGATGTCCTAAATTCATGAGATGAAGTCTTGCTGGACAATCTGACTGTAAATCTTCCAAGGCACATTTGTTTGTTCTTCTGGCTGTCCAGACTTTTAACATAGTTCACTAATACCATAATTCATTTGATCAATTTGTCTGTGATCTTCCTGAGTCATTGTACAGCTTGCACATCATTCACTTGCATTTGAGGCGATTGAAAATACCATACCTTATGTCAGGAATACCTCTTTAACACTCTAAGGAAGTCTTTTGCAGCATATTTGTCCAAATGTAGTCTACTTTTATTTCTTTTTTTAAAAATCATATTATTAGTGACTCTTACAGCTCTTATTACAATTCATACATATATCTTTATTGTCAAACACATGTACATATGTTGTCATCATCTTTTTCAAAACATTTTCTTACTACTTGAGCCCCTGGCATCAGCTCCTTCTTTTTGCCCCTCATTCCCTCCCCTCCCCCCCATGCTGCTTGATAATTTGTAGATTCTTCTTTTTTTTCATGTCTTACACTGACTGCTGTCTGCTGTTGATCCCCCTGGCATGGAGACCATACATTGGCCATTGTGATGGCTTCCCCCTTACTCCACACACCTCCCCAACCTTGACTCTCCTACTATGGCTAATCCTCTTAGTAGTCCTGAGGGGTTTATCTGTTCTGGATTCCCTATGTTGCGATCTCTTGTTTGTACTAGGATACTTGTTCTGGTCAAGCCAGATCTGTAAGATCAGAATTGGAGTCATGGTAGTGGGGGTATGGGGTGGTGGGAAGCATTAAAGAACCAAAGACTTTTAATTTGTTGTATTATAATTCTTATTGGTATTCTATTTTAAAAATTTCAGCTGCTTCTATCATATATTTAATTTCTTACTAATTTATGTACAACTCCTTTTGATTTATTAAATGTGCCAGTGGTTTGTTGATTTTATTAATTCTTCAAAGAACCAACTTTCAGTTGAGTCTTTTGTTTTCTTTTTCATTTATTCTTGCTCAAACCTTTATTCTTTCTTTTGTCCTTGTGATGGTAGACCCTTTTGCTTTTGCTTTATTTTCTAGTTGTTGACTTTGTTTGGCCATTGTGTTGATCTGTTAGTTTGTGCTATATGTTATCCTAGCCACAGCTTTTGTTGTGCTCCAATGATTGTAGATTTTTTTCCCAATCTTGTTTAATTCTAGAAAATTTTTAATTTCATTGTTAGGGTATCCTTTACTTCATTGTTGGCTTCTTCTATTACCCAATAGTATTTAAGGAGGGTGCTATATAGTTTCAAGTTTTGATTTTTTCCCCCTTGATTTCCCTCTTGTAAATTCCTACTTTTATAGTAGGGTGATTTAAGTGGATGCATTATGCTATTTCATTGTTTGTAACTTTATGAAGCTTGTTTTGTGGCCTAAGAGGTGTCTATTCTGGAGTTACATACATGGGCACCAGAAATAATGTATATTGTTCTCTTGTGTGGTCGACTGTTCTTTGTATATTTGCCATGTGTATTTGTTGATTGTGTTGTTTAACACACTTGTGTCTCTTTTGAGTATATTTCTTTCAGTTGCCAATTTAGCTGTTTCTCTTTTCATGTCTATTATAGTTTGATGTATCCATTTCTTTCAAAGGTGCATAGATATTTATTGTGATTGAGTTGTCTATTGAATTGACTCATCATTTTATAATGTTCTTCCTTTTATATTTTGCTGATGTTTCCCCCAAAATCTAATTTGCGAAATTATTATTACTATTCCTTCCCCTTTTTTGGTTGCTGCTTACTTGTCACATGTTTTTCTATCCTTTGATGCCTGTTGTATAATACTGAAAAGTTATGTTTTATCCATTCTTCTCTTTCTCTTAATTGCTGCATTTAGTGAAATTATCAACAGAAATTTATTGTTGTCATTTTGATGTGGGCATTTTGCTTGTTTAATTTAGGTGGTAGTGATGGTTCTATGTTTCTCTGTTGGCTTCAGTATGTTTACAGATTTTTTTTATCACTTCCTCTGTTGCTGTTTTTGTCCCTCTGCTGCATTGTTTTCTATATCTTTATATTACTCTTTTTTAGTTCAATGAGAAGTCTTATTGTTTTGAAATAAATAACTCATTTTTTTACTATCTTCTCAAATTTTAAGCAACCTCTTCTATCTTCATATCATATTGACTTTCTCTCCAGTTGGAAGTTCTGTAACTATCCTACTTAGTCCTTTGTTTTCCCTCCTCTACTTTGTAGCTGTTGGTGTTTATACATTGATGCTTCTGTTTTGTTATTTTTAGTCAGTAGATTTATTTGGGGGCACTGATGCTTGTTGGAACTTTAAGGTTAAAGCTTCTGCTTTATGGGATTAGAAAAAATTATGCAAAGGGAAAAAAGGTAGAAGAAGAAGAAGAACTAAGTTGAAAAAGAGAAAAATGCACACTAAAAAATAGCAGCACACCGATGTTAATGCCCCAAGTGGAGCTGGTTATCTAGTTCCTGCCACAAGAAGAATGCTATCTGAAACAACTTGCAGTGGTTGCACTTTGCAAATCGCTGCTGGTTTTGCCTCTTTGTTCATGCTCTTCAAATTGGTATTAGAGACACTTCATTATCCTTTCCTTCAAAGCCTTGTGTTCCAGAATTGTCAGACTTACCCATTTCACTTGGTTTCTTCGGTCTTTGTTTTAAAGAGTCTTAAGTTGCACATCTGCTTTGTGTATCATCTTGGATCTTTCACCTCTCTTGAATTTGGACCAACATGTCCTCCCAGAAATCACTGTTGTGATTGTGCTTTTCTTGAGGACACCCTGCTATGACTGAAAGAACTTGATTTCAGCCATCCCAGTGTTTGCAAAGACTTGTTTAAACTCATTTACATGAAAAAAAAACTAATGTGTTTAGTAAGTAAAACCCTAGTAGGAATACCTTTTGATTTGCTATTATAATCCAATTTCCCGGGTTATTTGCACAGCATGGAGATTGAATAGGCGTGGTAAAAGGGTGCAACCCTGATGCACACTTTTCCTCATGTAAAATCCCACAGATACTACTCCAAGACCTCTTAACTTTTTCTCTATGCATGAGCACAGTAAAGTGTTCTGGAATTCCCATTTTCAAGATTATCCCTAATTTTTTTTAATGATCCACATAGTCAATGAAACACAGGTAAACACATATTTTAGGTATTCTCTGCTTTCAGCCAAGATCTGATATCAGCAAAAATATCCCTTGTTCTGTGTGTCCTCCTCTGAATCCACTGCAATGACAAGTTCCCAGTTGATGTACAGCTGCAACACTGTGATAACCTTATACAACTTAGTTAACGAGACTTTTACTATGAAACTATGGCAAATGTAGTTGTATTTTTGTAATCTGATACATTGCTGACATTTTTCCTTGTGTTTGGCATTAATATGGTAAATTACTTTGACTATCATACTTTATATTGGCTTTTCACTCTTGAGGTGAATCATACTTTTAGCTAATATATTCAGTTTATTTGTAGGTTCAATTTGCCAATCATTTGTTAGGATTCTTACATGTTTTTTCATGGAGTCTTGATCTGTAGTTTTGCAGTATATCATTCTCAGTTTTTGTTATCAACCTTACGGAAAGTGTTTTCTCAGTCTCTAGTCTTGGAAAAATTTGAGTGGTAAAATTTTTTTCCTTAAATTCTTTATTTTCTTAAATTCACTGGTAAAATCACATGGCCTGAAATATTTGCTGTGTGAAAACTGTTTTTTTTCACAATGCACAAGGCAGTTAATAAATCCAGAACTACTTCCGCCATTGTCAGACAGTTACGGTTCTTAGGAACTTATCCATTTTTCTCTACATTGTGAGACCGTCCTTTTCTCTCTCTTTTTAAATGGTATTGTGCTAAAAAGGTATGTGGTGTGGTAGTCAAAGTTACTACCGTTGAGTCAGTCCTGACTCGTAGCCGTCCCGTGGGGTTTTGTGACTGTCACAGTTTACCGGAGTAGAAAGCCCGGTCTTTCTCCTCAGGAGACACTGTGGTTTCAAACTGCCGACCCTGCAGATCGCAGCCCAATAACGGCAGTCTGTGCCATTTCCTCCCACTCCTCCCTGGAGCATATCCTTTCACATGTCTGGGTTCTGTGAATCACTGCTGTGCCTCACCCAGAACCCACAAAAATTCAAGAAATATCTCAAACAAGGTGGTGGTCGCCGTTCGGTCCAAAGTAAGGTAGACAGATGCTGGGGCCAGAGAACAAGCAGGCGCTTCCCTGTGATTAAATCACATCTCCTGCTCTCATTGTGCTCATTTTATAGATATCAGGATGGTATCGCAAGGAATCCCACTTGCAATGACTCACAGGGGATTCCTAGCAGTATCTACCCACCCCTTCTTACCAGACTCATGTTGGGAAAGGCCATTTGGTAGGTGTTCTAGGATGCACTCAAATTTCACCCAAAACATAATAGTCAGTTCTCCATTCCTGGTTGTGACGGTCATGTACTTGATGTCAATTCGTGATTGGGAGTGTAGGGGTGGAGTCTAGCCTGTCAATCTGGAGATAGCCAATGAGGTCTCTATGTGGGCATGGCTTTCTCCTAAGAATTCTGGGAAGTCTCGTGGTGTTTCCAAATTGAAGAAGAGACTTGGTTCAGTTCCTGCGAGATGCTTGACTGACAAGACAAGTTTGATTCCTGGAGACTGGAGGACCTGGAGGAGAAGCCACATGGGCTTACCCTGATGGAACCAAACCTCTGGGGCCAGAGAAGCCACATGGAGACTCCTGCCAGTGCTGAGTTGCTTGGGAGGCAACAGGGAGACCCCTGCCGGCACTGAGATGCTTCTGCCAATGGATATTGCTGATGGACCCTGAACCCTGGAAATGAGGAGCCATGGGGAGACCCCTGCCAGTGCCGGGATGCTTCTACTGCCACTGGACACCTAAGACTCTGCCCCCACTGGCCTGTGATTGTCCTGGTGTCATTGCACGTGCTTCGTGAGTCAGAAGGACACTTTATAAACTGGTATCGGACATATGGGCTAATATCCGACTTATGACCTTGGACTGGACTGGGTTGGGATGCTTTCTCAATGTTCCATTCCTCTTGTACATAAAGCTTTCCCTTATATCCATATGCGTATCTATGAATTTGTTTCTCTAGTCCACCTAGACTAAGACACTGAACTGTTTATTTATGTACCATATATACTTGTGTATAAGCCGACTTTTTCAGTACACTTTTAATGCAGTTTCTGTGGTAAAGTTAGGCTGTTATTCAGGTCGGCTTATACTCGAGTATATATGGTACATAGGAACAGGGGCCTCTGCCAAGATGTTTCCAGTGGGCATTGGCCTCCTACTTACCATAATCGACCAGGCTTTCTCCACAGCTTCCCAAGAAAGAGGCCGCTTTCTTTCTCCTCTCAGCTGTAACAGATAATTCCTTACATCCTTTCTAAGCGTCAGTAACCAGCGTAATCATCAAAGAGCATGGTCTGATTCACACCGTCTATAAGGTCAGACCTTCATCTAGAACGTTTCCTGTTTGTTAGCCGTTAATGCCCTCCACAGATGTATGAAATCTAGAATTGTAACATATCAAATAAGGATGTGTGGCTGGAAGGACCATATTAATTGAATATAGCTCAGTATTCCATTAATTGCATTCATTTTCTTGCATCTTGTGTGATTAATGCAATCAATGGACTGCTGTAATCAATCTCACCGAGGAGCTTGCAGTGATCAAGCTTTTGGTTGCTAACTAAAAGGTCACCATTTCAAACCCGCCATCCTCTCTGTGGGACGAATATGTGGCAGTCTGCTACCATAAAGATTATATAGCACATGGGGCAGTTCTGTTTTGCCTACAGAGTTGCTTTCAGTAGTGAACCTGACAGCAGTTGGTTTGAAATGTATCATTTGTTTAATATCCCCACTACATATATGTACCACATTTTAGTTTTCTATTCATCTATGATAGATCCTTGAGCTGTTTGCACCTGTTACTTTTTCTGAATAATGATATGAAGAAAGAAAGTGGCATGCAAGGAACTGTCCAAGTTACTGCATTTTACTTGAAAATATAGGTGGAATTATTAGGTCATATGATAATTCTCTATGCATCCTTTGATAACTGCTAAATTTGATAACTGCTAATAACTGATAAAATTGTTTCTCACATGGGTTGTAGCAAACATTTTATTTTCTCCCACAACAATGAATGAGTGTTCCAGTTTCTCCCATCCAGCCAATAGTTCCTATCCAATTTTTTAAATAATATCTGGGCTAGGAGAGGTGAAATGGTATCTCGTTGTGGTTTTGTTTTTTCAGTGTCTCTTTTTAATTACTTTCAGTATCTTGTCATGTGCTTATTGGACATTTGTATATCTTCTTTACAGAAATGTCTTTCAAAGTCATGTTCATTTTTAAATTAGATTGTTTTTGAGTTGTAGGAGTTTTTATATTAAGTCATTATCAGATGCATAAAGCCCAAATATGTTCTCCCGTTCTGTTTCTACAGAAGAATCTTCTCTTCAACTTTACTGGATTCATTTATTACCTCTGTACCTTTCTTGTAAAATCACCAGGATTTTCTGTGTATGAAATAATGTCGTCTATAGGAAGGGATTGTTTTAGTTCTTTCATACCAAATTTGGAAACATTTATTTCTTTTTCCTGCCTAATTGCACTTGGCTAGAACTTCTAGTATAAGTAGTAATAACTTTTTCTTTTTTGAATTTGGTGTTTGCTGTTTATTTTTCTTTTTAAAAAAATTTAGTTTTATTTTTCGAATACTTGTATTGTGGGCTCTTACATCTCTTACCACAATCCATACATGCTTCCCATATGTCAAGCACATTTGCACATATATCACCATCGTCATTTTCAAAGCATTCTCTTCCCACTTGAGCCCCTAATACCAGCTTCCCAGTTCTGCTCCCCTTCCTCCCCCATCCACCCTCCCTCACAACCCCTTGATAAGTTGTAGATTTTTTTTCCATATCTTACAATGTCCTCTATCATGCCTCACCACTTTTCCTTTATTCATACCCCTGGGAGGGGGTTTTAGTGTGATTCTTGTGATTGATTACCCCTCCTTCCCCTAATCCTACTGATATCTCTACTCTCCTTGTTGGCCCTGAGGGGTTTATCTATCCTGTCTTCCATGTATTATGGGCTCTTATCTGTAGCAGTGTGCATACTCTGATCCAATCCAATTTGTAAGGTAGAACTGAGGTCATGATAGTGAGGTGAAAAAAACATAAAAGAACTAGAGGAGGGGCTGAGCCCCGGTGCGTAGTGGTTCAAATCCAGCAGCAGCTTTCCAGGAGCTTTCCTGGGCCTCCTACTCCCACCACCAGAGGGCAGTGATACCCCCCAAAAAAAACAAACAAACAAAAAGAGCTAGAGGAAAGTTGTGTGTTTCATTGGTGCTATACTGCACCCTGACTGGCTCATCTCTTCCCCATTACCCCTCTGTGAAGGAATGTCCATTTGTCTACAGATGGGCATTGAGTCTCCTCTTCATGCCAGCATCGCTCCAATTCACCTTGGGTATGGTTTTATTCTGGGTCTTAGATACCTGATACCTGATCCCATCGACACATCATGATCATACAAGCTGGTATGTTTCGTTAATGTGGGCTTTGTTGCTTCTGAGCTAGAAGGTCACTTGTTTATCTTCACATCTTTAAGACCCCAGATGCTAAGCTATATCTTTTGATAGCCGGGCACCATCAGCTTCTCCACCACATTTGCTTAGGCACCCGTTTTGTCTTCAGCAATCGTGTTGGGAAGATGAACATCACAGGATGCTGGATATTTCACAATTTCTCTTCTCTTTCTAGTTTCTTGGGAGTTTTTATATCATGAAAGGACGGTGTTAGATGCCATCATATTAGTTCTGATTCAAAGCAACCCTACATTCAACAGAATGAACTGCTGCCTGGTCCTCTACCATTCTCAGCATTGTTGTTATTGTTTGAGCCCGTTGTACCTGTATTGGAGCATCCCATCTTGCTGAAGACCCTTTTATTTCTGCTAACCTTTTACCAAACATTGTTTCTAGCTTTGACTGTGCCTTTTCAATTTTATCTGAAATTAAAATATTTGTTTTAAACCTCTTTAAGTATTTCTTTTTTTAAGCGGTGCATCTATAACTGTAACTTTCATGATGTAAATTTTTGTGTGCTGTGTTTTCACTGTCATTTTAGGATCTTGTTCAGATTTCACTTTTGGAATATCTCCCCTTTTCAAGAACCCTTATTTATGAGAAGGAATGCAGAGAAAGAACTCAAGAGTTTGTTTCCTGCCACCGTTTTCTTCAATTCTTCTCATTCATTGATCTCAATTTTTTTCAAGTCAGAACTCTTGTCATTTATGTGGGAGATAACTTTTTGAAATTTTCCATATAAAATGTTTTTTTAATGCTATTAAGTGAATGACATATTGGCTAACTATAGATTTCTTGGGTTATATTTCCTTCATTGTAGGAACCTATAGTAGTAGCCTACAGGTAATTCAGTAATCTTAGGTTCCAGTGTTGCAACTAAAAATTGTGATTTCTTCTTTTTGGAAAAATAGTTTGTTGACATGGAGTTTGAAAGTTTTTTCTATTATTATTATTATTAATTTATAAATTTTAAACTAACTGGATTCATCTAGATGTGTCTCATCAGTCTAACCTGGAAATTAGATTGCCTATTCAACGTATAGTCCCGGATTTTTTTAAATACAGTTAATTTTTTTCAAATTATTTGTTTAATTATTGTTCTCTAACTGCTACTGAGCTACTTTTTGCATATTAGAGCTTGTAGACCTATCTGCTTTCATATTCTCATCAGTCTTTGCCCTTTTCAATGCATTTTTACATTAATCTCTGTAGTAACCAGCATTTCCCCTAGTTAATCTACTTAACTGTAAACCTTGGAAGTTATATGTTACAGATACATAAAGGTTTATCTAGTGTTGTGCTGTAATTCCCTTGATCGTTTTCCTTATTTGTTTATTTGTTTTCTAAAATTGCTGTCTGTCTCTTCCATAGCTGAATTTCTCTGGCCAATTGATAATCCTCTAGCAACTGTATTGCCTTGGATCTGTACTCACTCTTTATTGTCAGTCAATTGAAGCTCAGGGCTGAAGTGTAGAGAAGCGGTGTCCTGTGTGCAGTAGCAACAGCGGGGTCCATGGACTCTCCAATCTCCACACTCCTCGTGCTCTCCAAAGCTCAGAACTCAGCCTACTCATGGAGCAATTTTTTGGCCTCTCGAATGCCAGCAGAATAAGGGCAAGATTGTGTGAGGCTGCTGCTCCCCACCTCAATTCTTTCCTGTTCCCACAGGTCATGTTAGGGGAGCACCTGCAATGATCTGCCACTCTGTTTTTCTCACCCAGAACTCCCTAATGC
The DNA here is from genome assembly GCA_004026705.1 of Nesogale talazaci. NCBI lineage: Eukaryota > Metazoa > Chordata > Mammalia > Afrosoricida > Tenrecidae > Nesogale > Nesogale talazaci. The sequence goes on from PVJH01009509.1 coordinate 32,081, forward strand.
AGTATTCCCGTCTCATTTTACCTGTGGAAGGCAGAAACCTGTGTTTATTGTTAGTGCTGGAGTTATCAGGGAACTCTTTCCCAAGCAACAGTAGTCCTTTCACTTAGTTCAGGCAGTTATAACTGAAGGAAGAAGGAAAAAGAGGTGTATTTGGGTTTTCATCATCCTAGAATAAGTCGTTTTTTTTCCTCCATCAATAATAATTTAATTAATAAGTATACATTAATTTATATGAGAAAACACAGTTGCATTATTTTAGTTTCCTTTTGTTGTAGTTTACTGGCTACTACAATTTAGTATTTACACATCTTTCTACCTACTCTATAGCGATAAAAGTTAATTGAAAGTATTTTTAATATGTATGCTATTTAATTGTTGCTGCTGTTGCTTTTTTAATCCTATGAAACAGCTGTGGGGCTGAGCCCCAGTGGCGTAGTGGTTGTGCGCAGGACTGCGGCCCACTGGGATGGAGGTTCAATTCCAGCAGCGGCTCCACAGGAGCAAAGGCTGACCCTCCTACTCCCACCACCAGAGGGCAGTGATGCCCCCAAAACAAAACAACAACAACAACAAAAAACCCAGCTGTGATTAAATGATCTTATTTGCTTAAAAATAAATATTTTTTATAGAAAAGTTGACAAGTATATTTAAATACACTTAAGGAAGGGCATTGAGCTTATATTAATTCTGATGAAATAATTCAGAGAATTTTTACACAAATAGATGCACAAAATTATTGTTACTAAATTATGCATGTAGTAGCTATATCATCGATTATTTTGTAACATGTATTTTTACAATAATTATAAATGCATGAAAGTATTTGCTATTAATAATATTTTATACAAATAGGAAATACATAAAATTCTTCATTATTATATTTTCTTAGGTTAGCATGGCTTCGCTGAAAGAATTAGACCAAAGGCTCTTTGAAAATTATATTGAGCTGAAAGCAGATCCCATTGTTGGCTCCCTAGAGCCTGGAATTTATGCAGGCTGTTTTGATTGGAAAGATTGCCTGCCTCCCACGGGTAAGTAGTTGCAAGTCACTGAAGCTCTCTAAGATTCGGCTAATGCTTCTGGAGTAAAGGAGAATGGAAGTGGGTGGGAATGCGGTATTTCTATTCGAATATAGTTAAGATACATTTCTTTTTATTCAGGTTTTTCTCATATTTATGGAAGGAGGGGGATTAATTTGCTTTTAACTTTCTATGAGCTTAAAGTCTTTGATAACTTAGAATTTAGTACATTTGTTATTACTACTTAATGGCTTGAAAGATATTCTTTAAAAACAGAATGATTAATTACATGCTGTATAATAAGCGATCATGTTAGTAATAAATACTTGCTTCATATGATATGCCTGTATTGTGTACATATAATAGAATATCCCTGAATGACAGTTTTATGCAATGACCTATGACTGTCATCAAAAAATGTATTTAAGAAATCTGGTCACTTCTATGGAAGACCCAATTATGGATTCTGTAAAGGTGAAAGATAGAAGGAAAATGTGTAGGAGTAAAATTATTATAGTAATTTAGCAAAGAACACTAAACTACAGGAGGATGACTGACAGGAGTTCCAGCATTATCTTTGTGATATCAAAAGACAGTTGCTCAAATCGCTTCATGATGTATCTTTCAAAAATAACTATTGCCTGCTGAATCAAATAACTTTTTGATTGATCAAGTAGTTTCTTTGTATAAAATAATTCATAGTACATATGGAATTAATATACCAAAGTCTGACAAAGTGTACTTTTCAGGTGATTTTGGGCCTACAGATATAGCTACACATATGAATTATCTACCAATTTGATCTAATCTTCATTCTTCTGAACAATCACTTTAAGTACCTTTTATTTTTTATTGTGTAGTGTTTTGTTGAGAAGGTCCTAAAGTTGTTCACTGTTTATACATCTTTCATCTTTATAATACAGTGTTTATATCAAGTGGTAATAATTACAGTGATACAAAATCTCAATTAAAAACCTCCATCATCAAATTATTACTGTCTTATGTGATCACAGTCTGGAATCACAGTCATTGTCATCTTTTGAAGCCTTTTGCCACCATAATTTCACTTGTTTAGTTTTATTTTTGTATTCATATGTTTTGCTTTGCCCAAACTAGATTATTGTTATTCCCAAATAGATCTCTTTTTTCCCCAAAATATATCTTGACTTGACCCTTTTATGTCTTACTTAAATTAGGGTCCTATCTTAGCACTGTATCCACAGTACAATCTGAGTGTCTTACGTTCACCACAAAGCTGTGTACAGGAGACCTTCGCATCAACAGCGCCACCCTCCAAAGCTGTCATTAGACCCTCCACTCCTGGACTTACTCATGTAATTGTCATGCTTGGTCAATTAAGTCTTCCTTCCAATCTTTGAAGGGCCAAATACCTTTTGTCACTGAAGATTCAACTTATATATCACCACATCAGCCACCCAGAGTGCATCATAAATTTTCAAAACCACACGGGCCTGTCTTGTTGCTTCTGAATCTGCCATGTCTAGACCCTGGCTTGAATAATGGTGCTCAGTCAGAGAATTCATGGCATTGCCATTCCCACGTGCCTGAAACTAGTACTCTGACCTGCCCATCATTCTCTCAGAGCCCTCAGTGTCATCGAGGGCCATCTCTAGTCTTCCCTATGGCTCCTCACATCCCTCCTGACTCACCATACCCTGGGTTCTGTCATACTTTGTGTACTCTTACAGCTCTTTCGTTCATGATGTTCGTTGACATTTGCTTGCTTGGTTTTCATTCTCCAGTGAGGCTGACTTCAGAAGGACATGTCAACAAAGCCTCTTTACAGTCCACTCATGGCAGTAGTAAGCAACTCTGAGATGTTGCCCTTTGCTGGCAACTATTTCTCAAATCTCGTTCAGATTTAGTAGGACTGAGCAGAGCTGGATGGCACTGATGTACTTTCTCCTCCGTATTAGAAAGAGAAGACAAAGAAGTCAAGGCTTGGAGTCTCCCACTTTATGCCCAAGATGATGAACAGTGAGGACTCTCAAAGATCTCACTTCTTTTCTCTTATGGGGTACTAAGTGGAATTCTTTGCCTTTTTCTAAAAGAGATGTTACAAAGTAACAAGGATACAAAGAACGCTCATGACACACATTATGGGGGATGAAATTCCAGCCATGACATTCTGTCCTTTGTCCCCCATCTCCTACCCCAATTCATAACCTTGCCACATACAAAGCAATTTGACTCCATCAGATCCTTCCAAAAGCTGTAAATCAACTCTAATTCCAGATACCATCATGAGGTAAACTTCTTATTCATATGTGAATTTATAATATAAATTATCTGTTTCCAAAATACAATGGTAAAACAGGCACAAGGTAGACATTTTCATTACAAATGTGGGAAAATGGAAGAAAACACAGGATAACAGGCACCAAACAAATCAAAACACAGTAGAACAAATTATTTCAGCTCTTTGTTCTCTTGAGTCCTTCTAGGCCAGGGGTTCTCAACTTGTGGAGGTCAAATGACCCTTTCATGGGAGTCACCTAAGACCATCAGAAAACACGTAAATATTTCACAATATATAATTACATATTGTTTTGTGATTGATCACTATGCTTTAATTATGTTTTTAATTATGTGTTTAATTATGTTTAATTTATAGCAGTGAAAACACATCATGCATATCATATATTTATATTATGATTTATAGCAGTAGTAAGATTACAGTTACAGAGTAACAACGAAAATAAATTTTATGGTTGGGGAGTCACCACCACATGAGGAACTCTACTAAAGGGTCGTGGCATTAGGAAGATTGAGAACCACTGATCTAGGCAATGGTCCTTCCCTCCACCCTGGATTCTTATGTGGATGATAGGTTGCTAGATTAGGCATAAAGAGGGGTTATCGTCCCAATTGCCCACCCTAGCAGAAATCGACTGGCGGGGCCACAGTAAAAGGGATTGCAAAGAAATCAGACACACCAAGTAGACCCCTATGGGAAAATCCAGAACTAAGCATGCACAGACCCGAGTCACCTAGGCCCAAGGGTGAAGTACACCTGGGCACACAGATTGGTCACTGGCGACACGACATCACACAGGTGCACCTAAACTCAGCCAATATGATCAGCCAGTACCCTCAACCGCGCCTCCCCAACAGTGGGGATCTGAGGGGATGAATGACACGGGCTGGGAGCAGAGTCAGCTCGCTCTCTTCGCTTATCCAAGCAGAGGGTGAGCTTCGTCGAGGATGCGGCGCTCAGCCCTCTCCCTCTTGGGATTTCCTGCTCTTAGTTCTGAATGCGTGCTTCCATGCTCCTGTGCCGGTAACCCTCCTAAGTGTTTTTCCACGCTCCCCTGTCACGACCATTTTCAGTCGCAAACTTTCCCACAGCCCCTGCCATGTGGCCCTACATGCTTTCCAGAGATAGCATGTGTTTTTTGAGACTGTGACACCTGAAACGTCCCCTTCCCTCCTAAAAGTCACTTGCATCTACAAAAGTGCTTTTGCCCTGTCAGTTCTTTCAGTGAAGAGCCAAGGTCAACCGTCCCAGCAACCTCCCATCGAGCCCCTCTGACATGGGCTCTGTCTTCCAGGTCCTCTAGGATGGGGATTCCATTCCCTCGGCTTCAGCTGGGTGGCCCTAATCTTCCAGTCCCACAGCACAGCGACTTCGTTCACTCTTCTAGCACCAGCAGTACCATGCTCCTGCCTCCTGACAAGGCAGCCCAGCCACCTCAGCTGTGGGTGGAGCTTCCCATCCCATCACCCATGTAGTTGTAAATGGCAGTCACTGAAGATTTGGCTCTTGGAAGCACAGACATGTTTGAGCTTATCCTCTAAGACGCCTGAGGTCTTGGCTCCCACTCCCGAGGGTGACTGCCGTCACTGTGTCCACATCCCACGTTTAAACGGTGCTGTCTGTACTTATTAAATGCCTGAAGCTTGGGAACTCATTAATATGCAAGCTTTCTAAATGTCCAGGCTCCTTCCAGTTCGTTACATTCCAACGGTTTTCCATTTTGTTTTGAGCGATCTTTCTAAAAAATTATATTGTCACTAGGAAACTAAGCCATATAGTGTTCCCCTGAGCCCTTAGCTTTCTTTTGTCTTACAGATACTTTCAAGTTAACTCTATAGGCTTGCTCAATTCTGAGAAGTTGCTTTTGAATTGAAATTTAAATATATTCTGTAAAAGACAACAGTCATTCTTGGCTTCCTTGTGCCAAAAGAAATATATTATTCAGTGATTATTTAAGTGACTTTTGCTGAGATTAATATTTTCTCAATGATTAGCTTATATTAGACATTGGTACTCCTTTATTTATAGGATGTTTGAGATTGTTAAATTACTGGCAATGTTTCTGCAATAATGGGACAAGTCATTGGATCATCACCCAAGAGATTGGCAGAAGTTGAGCACTCAAGAGTAGCTAGTTCATACTAATCAACCGTGTTCCACAGGAGAAAGGTGTGGAAAATTGCTTTTGTGACGAATACAACCTTGAAGCTCTATTAAGTGGCTCTGTTCAATCCTTTAGGACCATAATGAGTCAGATTCTTCTTGAGAACACACAGCAGCAACACGATAGTAAATTAGGGCCACCCTAAATATTCGTCTTCCTTTAAGCTCTGGTCATTACAAAGGATAGATTAAACTCTAATCATTCCTTGCATCTGATGCAAAGAAAGACTTCTTTTTCTTTGTTGAAAGTCCCTTGGACTTGCTCCTTCTGTTAATAGACAACCAAACTTTCCATCAGGCACTCTGAAACCAGCCAGTGACTGAAGGGCTTCACAGAGTTAGGTCTTAGGTCTTCTTTCTCATTACTTTACTTCTTCATTGAATTATCTTTGGTCAAGGGGTTGCCCACAAAGTCCTGTGCTGTCATAAGGAATGTATTTGTGATTATTTGTTGTTAGATGCCATCGAGTCTGTTCCAAGCCATGGCAACCCTACACAGGACAGGGCAAGACACTGACCCATGCTCCCGGTTATGTGTATGCTTCGGTCCGTTCTTGCAGCCACTGTTGTCAGTCCCTCTCCTTGAAGGCCTTTCACTTTACCGAGCAGGATGTCCTTCTCCAGGAACTGAGCTCTTCTGTAGCCTGTCCAAAGTATGTAAGGCCTTGCTATGCTTGCCTCTGAGGAGCGTCCTGATCCTACTTCTGCTAAAACAGATCAACTTGTCTTTTGAATAGTCCAAGATATTTTCAATATTCTTCTCCAGCACCACAATTGAAAGGCATGGATTCTTCTTTGTTTTACTTTCTTCAATGCCAATTGATTATTGAATTATTTATTCAATATCACATGCATATGAGACATTGAAAATTCCATGGCATGGGTCAGGCACACCTTAGTTCTCAAGATAACATCCTTGCTTTTTAATACCCTAAAGAGATCCTGTTCAGCAGATTTACTTAATGCAGTTCATCTTGTTTTTCTTTTGCAATTCACCTTTTGATGTCTTGACGACTGCTTCTCTGAGCATTGCGAATTGGTCCAAGACAAACAAAAATCTTATACAGCTTCTTTTCCCCATTTCTCATGATGTTACCTAGTGATCCAGTAGTGAGGATTTGCCTCTTCATAACGTTGACTTTTAATCTTTACTCAAGGCCATCGTCCTCAATCTTCATAAGTACGTATGTCAAGATCTCCCCAATTGCATCAAGCAAGGTTTGTCATCTGTACAACATAAGTTAATAAGCCTTTATCTGGCATCCAATCCAGATGCCACATTCGTCTTCATAGAAGCCAGCTAGCTTCTTTTATGATTTGCTTGGCAAACAGGTAGAATAAGTGTAGAGAAAAGATACAACCCTGATGTATTCCTTTCTTGGTTTTAAGTCATGCAGTAATTTTCCATTGTTCTGTTATCACAAATGCCTCTTGACCCATGGATAAGTTCCACAGGAGCCCCTTTAGTTGTTCTGGAAACCCCATTGTTCTCAAGATTATCCATATTTTGTTATTATCCACAGAGTCAGATGCCTTTGCTTAATCAATAAAACTACAGACCTCTGGTGTGAATTAGGACAATCTAAGAGAAACTATGAAACTAATCTTTCTTGTGTTCTCTGCACTGAGCCAAGATCCATTTCACATCCGCAATGATAATCCCTTGTACCATATCCTCTTCTGAATCCAATCTGAACCTCCGGCAGCTCCCAGGCACCGCCATTGTTGGAAGATCTTCAGCAAAATTTGACTTACAAGTGCCATCAGTGATATTGATTTAGAGTTTTAGTATTCTTTCGGGTCCTCCTTCTTTAGAATGAGATGCATTTGGAGCACAGTAATTCAGGTGGTGTGTTTGCTAGCCCTAAACACTGGCATGAACCTGTGAAAGCACTCATGAAAGAACTTAAAAGTCATGGGTTGTACTCGTGGAAATGCTAAGTTCATATATTTAGGATTCCATTGCATACAATTTGGTACATACTTAAGGTAAGCCATTAATTAATTGTATTTATCAAAGAATTTTTCTCTATTTTCTGTCTGGCTTCCAAACATGAAATGGGACTACTACAGACCTCTGGTGTGAATTAGGACAATCTTAGAGAAACCATGAAATTGATCTTAATTATTGTTTATAACCGCTGAGTTATTATTTGATACAGATATAAGATGCTGCTGGTTGTGTCTTATTTAAGTAGTATAACCTATTTATCTAGTTCTTTATTGTTTTTCCCTCAAGATAAGCTTCTTTTCACTAGCAAGTTGCACAGGGAACTTACAGATGTCAGAAATTTATTTACACTTTTTCAGGACCCAAAACAAAGGAATTGTCTTTGTTTCTTTCCCTTTTATAAATTGTATGTAGTTCTGTTCTTTTTGTGGTTTTGACCTCGTGATTACTAACGGTATCTCAGCCTTCATAGTCATACTGTGATTTTTATTTTATTCAAAGCTGACTTTATTTAGGCTCTTTTGTAAAATGAAATACCAATTTGACTATTAATATTTCATAATAATTTTAATTGAAAACCTTAGTATCATCTTTAGAGGTTTCACCTAAATTTTGCATAACATCGAGGTTATTTATTTCTGCAGTTGTATGAGTGATTGTTTCTCACTGCAGTTAGCAGTAACTTTAGTTTATGATGTTATAATCACTTTTAAAAATAGAGTTGATTGATTTTTGTGATAAAAGAGGTAACTGTTACAACCATAGCTATGTTCGCTCAGTTGCACATTTAAATGATTGTCACCTCTTTCTTTGTTGTTACTCTTAAGGCCTTATTTGTTTAATTACCCCAAATTATAAAAGTATTATATAATTAAGTAGCATAAGCTCCATGAGTATTGACACTAGTACATTTTTGCTAAATTAAGAAGTATCACTGGTCTGTGATTGGTGTATGGCTGTAGAAAAAGTTCTCTGAGTGAGATATTGGTACTAGTTTCCACAGGGCATCTTAAAAAAATCGGGCCATCAGAATAATAATTCCCTGGGGTCTGCTGGGCCAGTTAAATTCAAAGCAGTAACATCAACTCAGAAAGTTATGGAGACTGTCTTTTTGTGGATTCCAGAAGGCTGATATTGAGATCTGTTCCCACATAGCACAGACTGATTCCAGGGGATGCTTATAAAGGAAATTTAGAAAAACGAAAGCTCTATTGTGAGAACAAAGGTCAGGAATGTTGAGCTGAGGAATTGTCTTCCCTCACAGGAATGCACCTGCTCACTATTGAAGGTAGGCCAAGGTTGACCTACCAGTGCTTTGTTGGAAACCCCATTACACCGACAGCCTGCCGGTAGCCCTCTGTTCACTCTTCTTTGTGTCCGGGTCTGGGACTGTAAGAACATTTCAAAAGGAGCGCAGTCCGAGTCCCTTGACGCTGCCACAGTTGCCATTTTGAAATGGTGTCAATTGAAGAGTGCAGAGTTCTTCAGGAAAGGGTTAGATGGATGGAATGGAACCACCTTCAGAGTTGTCTCGCCCAAGAAAGGATAGATTGAGAAATAATCACTTCAAATGTTGATAGTTTTGTTAATACAAGTGTCTGTGATCTTGTCGCAATACTTTAAGATTTAACCTTGTATATTACTGTATGCATGTGTGTGTTACTATTTTTGAGTATATATTATGTGAAACTCAGAGAGCTTTATTAGAATTATCGGATTTAAGCTTTACAGTGGCAGTCACACAGTGGAATTTTTTTCATCTCATTTTATAGATGAAAATATGGCCTATCCAAAATTTTGCATGGAAAAGTAACTTTTTCAAGATCTTACCAGTAAGTGGTGGAGCAGCAGTTCCGAAGTCAACTTCGGGCAGCTCCTGTTCTCCAACACTAAGCTGTAATGCTAGACAAAGAGTCAGAAATCTTCATTAAAAACCTCCTACAGGACAGTGTGCCTCTGGGGGAACCCTAGTGATGTGCAAGGCTCACGCATGGGGTTGCTAACTGTCAGACCAACAATTCTAAGCTGCCACAGTCTCCGGAGGAGGCAAACATGAGACTTTCTACTCCTGCGTAGACAGAGCGACAGCCTCAGAGACCTGCAGGGCAGATCTGCCCTGTCTTAGCTATCATCACCTCGGTAGCAGTTAGTTTTGTGGGTTTTTGATTTGTTTGTTTGTTTTGTTTTGTTTTGAGAAGAGGTAGTTACACTGGTAGAAGAGTGGGCACGTTATGAAATCAACACAAAAAACCTCCATATGAAATTGGTAATTAATTTTTCCATGTCTTTAAAGCATGAAATTGAGATGTTGATTAGAATTGCATTATATCTATAGATTGCTTTGAGTAGTAGTATAAAAAAAGTCTTACTTTTTTAAAAAGACATTTGTCTTTGCCCATTATCACCAGTCCCTCTTTCTGTAAATTAGTTTTATTACTTGACCTGTTTTTTTAACACACACACACACACACACACACACACCCTTTTTTATAAGCAATTTTCTAGGTTGAAGTCAGAACCATGAAACCATTTGTACATTGCTTTGAACATTTGGTTATAATTTCTTTGTCTGCCAAGCATTTTTCAATAAAGCTAAATTTTGGCTCTAATGGTCTTCAATGTGAATTGTATTAACCTTGAGGTGACCTATGGCTCACATATTTTCCTCATTGCATGTCTTATCTACTAGATATTTGCTTTATTAGGTATTACATTAGTAGCTATAAACTATGCTATTCAACCTCAGAATAAACTGACATACTAGTTTGCAAATAAATAATCTAAGGATTTTTATTTTTAATTTATAAGCATTCATAAAAGCAGTATAGGATAATAAATTCACATTGAAAATAAATAAATAAATAAATCCACATTGGCTGGTTAATCAGCATCAGCATTTACCAGCTCTTGGCCAGTCTTGTTTTATAAATAACCCTCTTATTTTGAAGTAAATCAAGACATTAAATTACTTTACTGAAACAAGCAAAATAACCAGAATATCCTCAGATCTGGAAAAAAATAATAGTAAATCCTTAATTTCATCAATTCGTTAGTCAGTGTTCATCCTTCTCATAAATATTTTTAGCTAGTTTATTCCAATCAGAATTCAAACAATGGCTACATACTGTTTTAGTTGATAAGTCTTTTAACTTTCCAGAATCTCCTCTTTGCTCATTTGTTGGCTCAATTTCGATTTTCTTCTACATTCTATATTTTTCAGGATGCTTCCTCTGGTATCATTTAACAAATTCCTGTTTGTAGTTTCCTCTAAATTGTGGTACTAAACTCTATAAATTTCATGTTTGGTTTTTGTTTTTGTAATGTTTCTATTAGAAAGCATAGAGTGTTTGGTTTGCTTTTTTCCTTTCTGTGATGTTAAGAATAAAAATTGTATGCAAGTATTACCAATTTGATAAACCCTTTAAAAATTGACATCTCATCTCCTAGTGGTGTTGGCACTATTGATCATCATGATCATTTTCTATTATTGCATTAAAGATTGTGCAATAATGATTATTAGCTGAACATCTGTATAATTAATATTTTACCAACTATTCTGTTAACTGAAAAAATAGCTTATATAACAGATAGCATAAGTGATTTTTTTCTTAGCATTTTTTCAGGATGAGGTGATTTCCTATCATTTTTCAAAGTCAATGAGTAAATTATTTATTCCCTTTATGAGCTCACGGATTTGAATATGCTCACTATACTAGGTTTTCTTCTATTCATAATTAAATGATGCTCTCTTTATTTAGTGATTAGTATAGTCTCAAGTTAGTTCCTGAGTTCTGAAGTTACACTGCTGATAATCTTAGAATTCTTTCCTTGCTAATATGATGAAGTACTCCACACACACATGTGGATTCCTCTAGGAGATTATGAATGGGAAAATAAGAAGTATGGGGAAAACTCCTTAACTTTCTCTTTACTTTCTTTTTACTTATTCTATAATCTTTGTCCTCCATAAGTGTACCTCCTGGATTTTTTGCAATCTCTTTACTCTCTTGAAATTTGATCACAATGACTGTTCTGTCCTTGGATGAGCCATGTTAACCACAGTTACAGCACCTAGTGGTTTTCCATGTTCTAGGTGTACCACACATCAGTCCGGAGATCACTGTCAGCTAAGCTCCTTATTTAAGCTGTAGTCGGTGATTCCTGCCAACCAGGATTGCAGCCAGGGATGAGGGCATGCATTCCTGCCTGTACAACCGTCTCTTCTTCCTAGAACATTAGAAGAAAATAGGCATTTATGTTACCTTTTCAGTGATTACTTTATGTCTGTATTGTGAATCTCTGAAACATGTATTTCTAAGGTCCTCTGTAATAAGTTTGAGATCCCTCCCACCCCCTCATTTCACCTGATTTGATTTGTCTGGTGGCGTGGTGATTTCACATTAGCTGCTGACTGCAAAATCAGGAGTTGAAGCCACCAGCTCCTTCAGAGGAGAAAAAGGAGCATTCCACTGCTGTAAAGAGTTACAGTCTCAGAAGCCCTGTCATACCGGGTTGCTACGAATCTGAATCTACTCAGGGCCAGGGAGTTTGTGGCGTTTTGGAGCTGTCATTACGATGTCTAAACGAACTCTTTTCGAAATCCATGCACACATTCCACAGCTGTGTGTTCCATGGTGAACACTGGAATATAGAAGTTGTTTGGTCTATTCTGGCAGCCCTCGTTTCTGCACTCAACTATTATTCCTGTGCTTTTGGTTACGTGTAGGGTTCATGGTAGCTCCAAATTTAATACCATAAGTACCGCAGTAGCCAGCATGGGGGACCATACCTGATTTCTTCTGGCTTCCCTATTGCCAAGAGGCAAGGATCACACATGCCTCCATGTACAATCCTTATTCTGACATGAATCATACTTTTCATGCACTTGACTTCTATGTTAGGTTTGATCATTTGTTGCACTGGCTACACAAAAACCACAGACCGTACTCACAATTATGGGGGTTCAGTAGGGAGAGTTTCAGGTTCCCACAAGTCAGGATCAGAAACAGGAAGGAGGCAGTAATTGGTTCACAACATCACCTCTTCCCAACCAGCAACCAAGTCTCTCTCTGGTCCTCAGCCTCTCAGACATGTAGTCTCTTGGCCCTTGTCTCCATGGTTCAGGAAGCCAGCCTGTTGCTGTGCCTCATAGTTCCATAATCTTTCTCAGTTTCATTGCCTCAGTGCCACAGTCTCTGGTGTCAGCCATTGCCACTTTAGACAGAGAACTGGAACATGCAATGGTCCTTGGCTTTCTCTCTACTAGCTGAGCAATAACATTTGGAATAGTATCTGGGGGTCTCAAAAGTTTGTATTCAAACAAGCAGCCATCTAAGTGTGGCATCAGTTATGCCTACACAGAGGAAGTGCACCATCCTGTGCGATTCAAAGATTACAATAACAAAATCTGATGGCAGGAAAAGTATCAGACTTTAAATTGTGAACGCCTAATTTGTAGAAGACTGTGGAGGACAGTAGGAGCCCAAAAGCCATCTGCAGACATAGGTAGTCAGAGTAAGCCTCTGGCAAAGCCCATCTATCCATAGGCGAGGGACCTGAACAGCTCTGCTGTCAGAGATTATTGTACACTGGCTTATGGTGTATTGAACCATGGTATACTATGGTGCCTGGACAATTGACCCCCCTCTTAACCCAATCCGAATTTTCTCTAAGCTGAAGTATTTCTCACCTGTTCCAGGAAAGAAATTTCTTCTCTGGTCTTTTAAATATTGATGTTAGTCTTTTCTTTATTATAGTTTATTTGTATTTTTATCTTTGTGTTAGTTATTATTTTCTTCTTGCCATTTCGTTTTTGTTTTTATTGTTTCTGTTGGGTTTTCCTGTTTGTAAAGCACAGAAGGATGCATATAGACAATAACTGACACAATGGTTTATGGGAAGGTGTGGAGGGGGGATAGAGGCTGGAAGAGTGAAGGGAATTGGGGGTTAAATGATAAATGTAGTGGGAGGAGCAATAGAACTGATTGTGATGATGTATATACATTTCCTGTTAAAAGTGATTTAACCATGGACATGTATGATATTTGAATAGTATATCAAGAAAACAAAAAGAAATTAAACTTGACCAATGGTCAAGAAATTAAAGAAATTAAACTTACCATGGGTGAAGGGGAAAGAGTTATTATGGAGGGGTTATGTTAATGGTGATGGAATAATCTAGAAAAGGGTATCAATAGGGTTATACAGCATGAAGAGTATAATCAAAGGTACTGAATTATACATGTAGAACTTGTGGAATTGGGGAAGGTTTGTTGTGATATTGGGTGACAATTAGAAAAAAATAATTACATGAATAACAGTGTCTACAAGGAAGAAGAAATGCTCTAGAATTGAATGTGGTGATACTTGCATAACTTTTCTTGATACAGTTGAATTATTAAATTGTATGACATGTGGCTAAAGTGCTAATAAAACTGCTTTTATAAAGAAAGCTGAGAAACCCCCTTTATTAATCTACTGCCATCCAGTTGATTAGAAGAACAGAGTAGAACTGCTCCTGAGATTTTTCAAGACAATTGCTCCATTTTTAATGTATGTTTTAATTTATAAATAATATAACCATATGGAGCAGTATTGTACAATTGCTACCACCATCATTTTCAAAACATTTTCTTCTTTATTGTTCTCGTTGACATCAGTTCCCCATTATAACCCCACTCCCTTTCTTGTTATTGTCTCTATGGATTTATCCAATTTGGAAAAAGATACATAGCAGAAAGTCTATAATGCGATCAAGAATACAAAATACAACAGAGATGAGCTCTAGTTCAGAGGAAAAGAAAGAAAAAAAACATTAACGTTCAGATCAAGCTCAAGGCGTATCAAAAATGAGATCAGAAGACAAGATTTTAGCCATTCACATCAGATTTATCATTTTAATCTACTGTAGTCATCTCTCCAATACTCTGTCTGATAATCAGGTTATTCCTATTCCTCAGTTATGATCAGAGGGGAATCACTTGAGGTCTATTACATGTGCCGATCCGGTGAATCTATTTTTGGCTTCCGCTGCTTTCTGTGATATGAGATTTTTCACAGTTTATATCCTTGTGTCATTTACAATCCCTCTCCATTCTTTTCTATAACACCTGTATCTTCTGTGTTTCCCTCATGAGGGTTTGTATCAAGCAGGGCCATGTCATAAGAACTAATTTTGCCAAGATTGGAGCTAGCACTAAGTGCAAGACCAAATTCTACTCCTAAATCTATCTTCTAAGTGCCTTTCATTCACCTTAGAGACATTTTTGTTATTTTATGGTATATAGAATCTTATTGATCATCTCCCTATAGCATAAGATCCTTTTGCTTATAATGTCATTGATTTAGCCCATGGTCATGTATTCGGGACACAACTGAAGGGAGATTAAACAACTATTGACTAACCACAAATCGCAATGCATGGATTATTGACTTGCACAGATTCAGTCCATATGTGACTTGACACTTTTTATACCAACAATGGAAGTAGGTGATCAAGCAAAACTTAAAATTATATTCGCTGACAATGTCTGCTACAGATCTTCCAGAATAGCCTACTAAAGCAAGTAGAACATTGTTGTATTAATAGCTGTTAGTCTGCCTGCCAATAGCTATCCTCTGCTTCTTCATAGTCCATCTAATTTCTCCCTTAAGTCCTCAGGTTGCAAATGTGTTGGACATAGAGCCAAGTTCACCAAACGGGGTTTCACTATGACCTTTGGAGTAAATTTTGCACCTCAAAGATGCAAGGTTCGATGTCTCAGTATTCTATAGTCTCTGTCCTGGGTCCTCAGAGACCATACATTCTATAGGCATATAAGGCCTCATCTTTCTCCCTTGATAATTTTAAACTACTGACCTTGCAGTCAATTAGTAGCCCAACTCATAATCACGGCACCATTATTAGAGTTGTGCACGCCCTGTTTGCACAGTCCCACCTACTCATGTGATGGGAGCTGTGGAGACGGGTCAAAGGGGTTGAAGAGTCCTATTAGGAAAATTCACTCTACCACAAGGACTTGTCTTAAATTTTCAGAGGGTATTGGAGAATACTGCTTTTGTACTAATTCCTCTCTAATTGAGGACATCTTTTAATGAACCTTGTTGAAGTAAGTTTGTGATTTCTGAAAGCAAATTTCAGCCCAGACAGTTACACAAAGTTGTTCTTCCCTTTGACCAAGTGGACATTCTGTGATATCACTCTACACTTTCCATAATGGGGAATATTAAATGTTTACAGCATCATAATTTTCATGTAAATTTAGTTTTGATTTTATAGCTAGCCTATATTTTTTATCCTTATCCTAAAAGAAAAGACTTCAGAAAGTTTTGTTCCCTAGCATTTATCTTAAAGAAAATAACCTGCTGTAACACAACTTTTGATGAATTTTAAAAACCTCTGTGCATTGTAGGAGAAATATAATGAAATGCTTTGGAATTTGCTTTAATTTGGATGAGTGTAGTGATATTCATATTACTCCTTTGAACTGTTAACCTGTGACAAATGTTATGTTTTCCCAGTTATTTATAAAACATATCAAAATGGAAAGCTGAGTTTAGATGAGTTCCAAATGTTAGATTTGGACTTCCTATCAAATTTTAAGAAACCACTAAAAGTGCTTTGATATTTCAATCACTTATCCCAAGAATTTAATGGGCAAAAATTAAGGATAGACTTGTCTAAAAGAAACCCAGAGGGCTGAGCCCCGGCGGCGTAGTGGTTGTGCGCGGGACTGCAGCCCACTGGGACAGAGGTTCAATTCCAGCAGTGGGGCTGGGCCTCCTACTCCTACCACCGGAAAGCAGTGATGCCCCAAAAAAAACCCAGAGAGCAACTTTCAGCTTACTGCTGATACCTAAAACCTGGTGAGTATGTGTTTTAATTTAGGTAGACTAGAGAAACAAATGCATAAATGTGTGTATATATATATGTGTGTATATATATAACAGTTTATACAAAGGGTAATTGTACAATAAGAAAACATCGCAACCCAGTCCAGTCCTAGGTCATAATTCTGATAATAGCCCATATGTCCTATACCAATCTATAAATTCCTCTTCAGACACAAGAAACACATGCAATGATGCCAACTACAGAACAATCACAAGTCAGTGGACTTGGCTTCTATAGGTTGTCCAGGTTTCTTGCTGCATCAGGGTAGGTCCATGTGGCTTCTCCTCAGGGATATCTTACAGGGAGCCAGCCTTGTCAGTAGAATCTCCAAGAGAATGAATTGCGAGAGATAGTATCTCCTGCCTCCAAGGAGGAAGCACCTAATTTTCCAGAATTTTCAGGAGAAGGCCATGCCCAACAGAGGTCTATTGGCTACCTCCAGATTGACAGGCTAGACTCCACCCCTACCCTCTTAATCATCAAACTGGCATCAGATTAGGGGACTACCACAGTGTGTGTACACACAATCTCTCTTTTAATTGAAAATCATTATTCTTAACATCACTTCTCCCAAAGCATTGTACTTTGAGCTCATCCTAGTTCAACCTGCTTCGTATCAAACTGCTTTTGGTGCTTTTAGGTAGGTTTAATACAGCTGCCTGAAGACCCCTACATCCAGCTAAAGCACAGATATTATGAAAGATGGCCAAAAAGCAGAAAGTAGGTAGGAAGGACAGAAGGGTTTCTGTCAAAAGGATAGAAAAATGTTTTTTCCCAATATTTTTTCATTGACTTCCAAAGACCTTGCTTCCTAACCTGACTTCCTGCTTTGTTTTATATTTCCTTGTTGTTCTTTCCATTTGTGAGAATTTGTTGTTCTTTCCACTTGGAGAATGGGTAGTTAGCGTTTGGGGTTGTTAGCCAGGCAAGTAAAAATTATTTCTACAACTGACAAATATGTATTTCAGATATCCCTTCCTTTATTATTAATAATGTTGGGAGCTTATTGCTGAAGTTTTATTACTGAAATTTTATTTAATTTTTTTTCATTAAGGTTTCAACAAAAGAAACTCCATACACATCTTTTTTTTTTTTTTTCCATGAAGACTACTAAAAAAGTTCTGAGAACTGTTAGGTTAGAATTGTTGCTTGTTATTCTTTGTTAGGATTTTATATGCACAAGATCTGATCATCATGCCCTGTAACTTCCTCCAAACACATTCCAGGGTTCTTCTTTGCCCTCAGGGTAGAGCCTTCACTTTTAGCGAGGCTTCCTCAGCCCTTACTCATCTGGCCTTTGCTCTCTGTTTCCTTTACTGAATTGCAACCTTATTCCTACATGCTTCATTTTTTTCTGGTACCTTCTAACTTGGAGGTCTTTGCCATGAGCCCTTCTTTTTAAACTGTGAGCTTCTGGAGAATCCCATGAGGGGCTAGACCTTCATACTCACTGTATGTCAAAGCCCTAATGAACTGCCCAATGCATAAGAGGCACCCCAAAAGTTTCTGCTAATGAAGGGGGAAATGGCATTCATTTTCTCAGTTAAGTAGAAACTGAACTCATGATAGAATTTTGTAAGTAAGCACAAGCTTATCGTGGTTATCCCCAAGTTTCATCCCCTTTAGTCATTCATAAACTTTCTGTAGTCAGATACTGCCACACAGATCTGTGTTTCTTTTTCACCCAGCGATAGAAATGTATGGGTATTTCATATGTTCTTGATGGGTTAATTGTATCCAACCTTAGCCTGGCACAATCAGGCTCTCTCTTAATAAGCAGCAAAAGCTAACCACAAAATACTTTACACCAGTAGTTGCCCACAAGTTAATTCTGACTTAGGATCATGATTCTAAAGATTGCAGTGAAAAACTTTCTAATACATATATTTAAAATGAACAAATCTAAAACGCTTCCTAAGAATTCACACACGTACGCATAGACCAAAAAAAAAAAAAATCAAGATTTAGGGCCTTAAAAAGACTGAGGGAGGGAAAAAAGGCTGAGAAACCTGGCATACACTACCCTAACTCCTACCCATTGTTCTGATGCGGTTCATGTTCAGAAGTGATGCCATCTAGGGATACTAAGGACCACAGGATTGTCAAAACTAAGACTTCACTCACTCTATCTCCTGAGTACTTTCCTAAAAATACACCATTTATCAGTAAGCTGTTTAGTGTATCTAAATTCTATATGGTACAAGCAGTCTCACAAATGAATCAAAAGCTCAGTTTGGGGTTAGGTTTAAGTTGGAACAGTAATATCAAATATGACAGAGATGTCTAGGAGCAAATTAGGATAATGTTAACAAAATCAGTGATAGTGCAAACCTGGAAATGTAACTTGGGATCTGGACCTTTTTTTGGATCAATTTACTTCACTTTTCTAATACTAATCATCTAAATGTTTGAATGACAACCAAGATAAATTCATAAATGTAATTTATTTTAGAACCCATTTTTTTCTGAAAATGCTGTCATTTCTAATTGCAGATGGTATATGACAGCCCATGATTAAAGTAACAAGTACTTTTAAAATTATATGTGGAATGCATTCATTTTTTAGCAAGTTTGTATGTTGAAGAGACATAATAATAGGTTTTATGAAATCACAAAAAGCTATCTTGAGAGACTCTACAAAACTGAATACAAGAGAAATTAATATTCTACACTCTATAGTTGAATTATATTAATGAAAAGAAAAATTAGTATAAATTCTTTGACTTTTTCCCCCTTTTCTGGTTTTGTGCGGTGTGTTTTTATTTTCCACTGAGAAAAATAGGCACAACCTTTTTTTCTTAACCCGAGTAAGTTCTACTTTTGAACATGTGTGCCCCTACCAAGAAAGATTGTATGTAAACTATTCAATGCTTTCTGTGGAGAATGCTGTCCGGATTTTCTCCCTTACTAGAAAATTGATAGTGATCAGCAGAGAAAAGTACGTATCTTCCCAATGAATCCCATCTTCACTGTTATATGTTACAAATGAGATTTAGTATATATGTTCGTGAAATCAAATGAGAAATAACTCAATTGTCTATTAGCAGTAGCATGGATAAATAAATTGTGCTATGACCATAGAGTAAAATTCTAGAATGACCAAACTCTACAACTGGCAACAGCATTAACTCTTCAGACATTAACTGTTGGAACTAATAAATCCGATATCACATGACAACTCAATATAAGGAAAGCCAAACTTCTCACAACTGGACGAATAGGTAGCTTCATGATAAACAGAGAGACAACGTTGAAGTCGTCAAGACCTTTGTCTTGCTTGGATCCACAATCAGTGTTCATGGACGCAATAGTCAAGAGGCAAAAAGTGTGTTGTATTGGGTTGATCTGCTGCCTCTTTAATTGAAGAGCAGTGATGTTGCATTGAAGACTACGGTGTGGTATTTTCCTTGTCTCACATGCATATGAAAATTAGACTATGAATAAGGAAAATTGAAGAATTGACACATTTGCATTGTGGTGCCAGAGAAGAATATTCAAAGTTCTGTGGATTGTTAAAAGGATAAACTGATCTGTCTCAGAGGAAATATGGCCAGAATGCTCCTGAAGGTAATGATACTCCTCCGTCTTACATACTTTGGACATGTGGTCAGGAGAGACCAGTCCTGAAGAAGGACATCGTGTGTGGGAAAGGGGCGGGGCCGTGAAGAAGAGGAAGGTCCTCCAGGACATGATTTGCCACAGGGGCTGCAACAATGGACCGAAGCATAGGAGCAATTGTAAGGATGGTGCAGGACGGGGCAGTGTTTCATTCGATTGTGCAGAAGGCTTGTGTGCGTCAGCTAAGCAGCCAACTAGACCTAACAAGTACACGTAGAACATCCTACCCCCAAATATGGGGTAATATTTTTGAAGATGTATATTAACAAATTCAAAAAAAGGATTACAATCAATCCTACAGAAATAAAAGAGGTCATCAGAGAACACAATGAGCATACGTCAATCAATTATATCATTTATATGAGACATGTGGCCTAACTAGTCACCCCCCCAAGCAGATCACTTCTGTGTAAACAAAATACTCACTTCCATGTAACATTCCTTGCTGATTTTGCTGGTTTGGATTTAGTCAGCCCAGCACATCCCCTCAGAAGTCACTATTTTTATTGACCTTTTTTTTTTTTTGTCTAGAAAGCGTGATGAGACTAGGACAAGTGTATCGCTGAGAGAACTTATGTGCAGTTGTTTGCCAATCACAGGGATATGCTTAAACATGTTTTGTTTAGAATAAACCTGTGCATGTATGAACGATGCCCTTTTTGTCCTGTATGTGTTTATCTTCGATGTATTGGTCTGGGATGTGGTTACATGTATCTATGTAAAAAAACTCAGCTATGTGTAAGATATACTTCATTTTAAAATTCAGAGGAAAGGTTGGTCTGCAAACAACTGGTCTTGGCCCCAGAGTTTAATGATTTAGTAAGCACAGCCAACTATTTTCCTTATTGGTATGCCTCTACATCTCTCTTTTTTTTCTCTGCATATCTTTTATGTTGTACTTTTTCAGCTATGCAAACTATTAAATCCAAGTATCAAACTCAAGTGAACTTTGAATCAGATTCTGAAGTCATTGTGACTTTAATCCAAAAAACATTTTATTCTCTTCCCTTAAAAGCTATGTTCAAATAATTGTGGTATATTTTTAATAGTATCCAACAAATTCTACTTTTCCTTCCTGGGAGAGAATTATACTGTCCACCCAGTAAGGTGAGACATGGTCTAACATCTGGGCTCGTAGAAATTTGTGTTAAGGGTGACTCCTCTATCAGTCCTGGCCACTGTGATCACTGTTGACCCTTTGATGACACCCCCCACACACACCTATGCAGGATGGGAAATAAATGAACATCAGCAATTTTCAGGAAATAAATGAACATGAATAATTTTGTTTTGTCTGTTTTTAAGCTACTGATATTGGGGGACTATTATTTAACTTTAGCATAACTTAGTTTATCTTATCTTTCTCTTCTCTTTCTTTATAATTGCATAAATATTTATCAATTATGTTTTATATTGTTTTTATAGTATGTAGATTTTGACAGTACAAATCTATAAATAAGAGTTAAATATTTATATGGTACGATACAATCTTACATATTTATAAATGAATACCTGTGAATTGTATCTCTGGGTATTTTTTATGTTAGTTGTCATCAAGTTGGCTTTGGCCCATGGTCACCTTATGTATAACAGTACAGAAGTTGGCTTGGTCTTTTTCAACCTTTCTGCTTGTTAGTAAATCATGTTCTGAGATGGTTTAAAATTGTGCATATGACTTTCACAACCCCCAAATTGGAAGGCTACTGCATTGTGCCCCTTCTTATTTTTTTTTGTCATCACTGCCCTCTGGTGGTGGGAGTAGGAGGCCCAGCCTTGCTGCTGGATTTGAACCTGCAACCCAGTGGTCCGCAGTCCCACGCACAACCACTACGCTACCGGGGCTCAGCCTGTACCCCTTCTTAATGACAGGTACCTTTGGATTTCCCTTCCCCAGGACAGTTCCTTTACATAGTAAATTCGCAACATGCATTTACACAAGTGGATGCTTGAGTAAACAGATGAGTGACTATTTGCTCCGCCTGAGAATCATTCTCCATCTTCCCATGTTCCACTGAGAAATGGTGTTTTAGAGGCTGCATTCGTGTTTTCCGATACCTGTAGAGATGTCACTGGCTCTCTCCACATATCCTGCCTTAGAAAAGTATGAAAGGGAGCGAGCCTAGTGACCTGCCATTCAATTTGTAACAGTGATTGAAAACATACCGTTGAGGGTTGGCTTATTTTGGTGGTTTCGAAGCTTATCTTATCGCAAGTAAAATACTAAGCACCATTTTGAATGTGTTCTGTTTAATTTGATCCATTTTAAAATAATAATTTCTAGCTGTGCCTTGCATCCATTTTATTCTTTCTAGACCTTGCTCAGGTCTGATGTTCTTTTCCTAATTTGGCAGATTTTTTTAAAAAATCTAATTCCATAAGGACTGTGACTTCCTGAAGGCAGCAGGACGAGGCCTTCATCCCAATGCTTCTCCTTCACCCTTGCTCACAGTGTGTAGGATTTGAGAATTGGATCACACCAACAAACCCAAACCAAACCAATTGCCATCCAGTCAATCCTGACTCCCAGTGACCGTATGTATTGCAGAGCAGAACTGGTACGTAGGTAAATTGCCAGGTCTTTCTTTGGAGACGCTTATGGGTATGTTACCACTGACATCCCCAGGCCAATATGTATAATTATACCCTTTTATACCTCAAAGGAATGATAAGCACTCCATAAGAATCACAAGCTGTGTAGCTCTCCCCATTCTAATACTTTGTAAATGATTGAAAAAGCACTTCAGGCTTCCCTCCATTCAAGAAAGAGAGAAGTGAGAAGAAAGTGAGCTGTTGCTGCCTTCCTCTCCCACAACTGTGACCAGTTTAAGTGGGACATCATTGACCAGGGGGCGGAGGGATTTGTTGATTAAAAAATTGGGCTATATGGTGCAACAGAAATTTTCATAAAATGCAAAAATAGCATTGTAATATATTTATTTTAATTTTAAAACACCACGGGACATTGTTAAGTTGTTAAAAAGCGAGATGTCTGGTCACTTTACCCCTGGGACAGGGAGGACTGGAGAGGTTTGCAGGTCCTAGGTTGAAGAAATCAGTACAGGCACAGCTTTAAGTAAGAGTACACTGTGCACGTCCACCTCCCTTCGTTCTCCGACTAGCAAGGGGTTTATTACAGATAGCTTTCAAGTAATGCAAAAGTATAAAGCCTTCTAAACTGAACAATATAGACCAGCAAGAATAAACAAGTTGTGTCTATTTTTGCTTTAAGAATCTACACAAAACCATAACACAGCATGAACCACCTATACCCAATAATTATTTGGTAGAGCAAACATTCATAATGCCAACAGAAGAGTATTGATATTGCCACCAGAAGAGCAACTGCATTTATTTTCTTTTCTCAAGTGGGGAAATAAACTATTTCAAAGGCAGACAGTGTTGCTGTTAGGTGCCCTCGATGGGTTCCAAGGCACAATGAGCCTGGACCCCACACCATGAAGCGTTGCCCCATCCTGCACTACACTCACGAGTCTTCTCCTGTTCAAGCCCAGTGTTTCCACCATGTTGTCGGTCTCACTCACAGAGAGCCCTCCTCTTTGTTGCTCCTGCCCCTCTTTACCAAGTATGTCATCCTTCTCCCGGGACTGGTCTCTCTGGATGACGTGTCCAAAGTGCATACTTGAATTAAAAACCATGTTGCAACGAGTAAGAAAAACAAACTCCAAGCAGGCAAAGGACACTTTCTGTGCTCTGTTCCTCATAGCTACCCCTGAGGCCTCATACTTTTGTCGTGAACCGTACCACAGACGTTAGAAGCTGGTATTAGAAACATGATACAAATGGATAGCAGGCATCATCTGTTGCGAAGGCTTGAAACTCGGGTATATCAGACAACCTAGTGTGGTTCTTTCCTCTTACTTTAATTAGAATGTTATGAAAAGACTCCAAGCCAAGAAGCAAACTTGGGTTATGAGCTATAAGGTCAGGAGTTCAAAAGGACCAGCTGCTCCACTGGTTTTCTGCCCCATCAAAGTGTTATAGGCTCAGAAACATTCAGGGACAGTTCCACTCTGTCCTACAGGGTCACTCTGGGTCACAATTTTCTTGATGATAATGAAAATTCAAAGACTAGTAATTTAAATGATTTCTGAAATCTTAAAAATAATCCAAAAGTATACAATCATAACTATTGGAAATTAAGTTTCTAAAAGGTGTGCATATTGCTACTTCAATTGCTTGTGATTCATTAGACTTTAAGCTCCAGGATGCTGTTGGCTTTTCATACATGTTTCTGCCATCAATTTTTATTATGACTTGGTGGTTTTTAATTGCCAGTTTTTATCTTTGGTAAAATGGCTAAAACTTACCATGAATGAATTTTACTTTTTTCAGTTATGCATAACACCAAGTATGGAGAATTAGATCCTTATCTTAATTCTTTTTCTATACTTCACAATAATGATCCTAGCAATAGGGGTGTAATAACTTCCCAGTTAATAAAATCACACCCAACGTACTGCAGACGGTATTTCAGGCAGCTTGAGAACCACTTTCCATGTGGTAATCCAGGTAGCACAGAGGTCCACATGAGCGAGTGGAACCGGATTCTTTTTTTTTTTTAAGCATTTTATTGAGATCTCTTATCACCACCCATACATATCCCTTGTGGCAAGCACATTTGTTACCCTCATCCTTTTCAAAACACTTTCTTTCTACTTGAGCCCTTGGTATCAGCTCCTCATTTTTCTCACTCCCTCAGGAACCCTTGATAATTTATTAATTTTACCCCCATGTCTTACACCAACCGCTGTCCCCCTTCACCCACTTTTCTGTTGTCCATCCCCTAGGAAGGGGTTATACGTGGATCATTGTGATCAGTTCCCCCAGGGTCCCCCCACCTTTCCCCCACCCCCTTCCCTTCTAGTATCTCTATTCTCATTATTGACCCTGAGTGGATTATCTGTCCTGGATTCCCTGTTTACAGCACTTACCTGGATCTGTTTACCAACTCTGGTCTAGTCAGATTTGCAAAGTAGAATTGAGGTCACGATAATCGTGGGGAAGAAGCACTGAAGATCTAGAGGAAAGTTGTATGTTTCATCGGTGCTGTACTGCACCCTGACTGACTCCTCTCTTCTTTGTGACCTTCCTGAAAGCGAATTTCCAGTTGTCTGTAGACGGACTGTGGGTCTCCACTCCACACTGCCCCTCATTTACAAGGATCTGATTTTTTGTTCTTGGTCTTTGATGCCTGATAGCTGATCCTATTGACAGCTCATGATCACACGGGCTTGTATGCATCTTCCATGTGTGCTTTGTTCCTCTTCAAGCTTTTAAGACCCTAGACACTACATCTTTTGATAGCCGGGTATCATCGACTTTCTACACCACATTTGCTTATATACATATTTTGTCTCCAGCGATCATGTTGGGAAGGTGGGCATAACACAATGCTGGATTTTTGAACAACGTGTTCTTGGATTCAAAGAGTACTTGAATAGAGGCCCAATGGCCATCTGCTACCATAATACCTAACACATAAATAAAAGTACATAGATCTATTTCCCTATCATTCTATATAAATATATTTACATGTGTACATACCTGTATTTAGACCTCTCTAAGTGTCCTTTGCTCTATTTTCTTTTTGCCCCACTATCATGTTCAGCCTTCATGCAGATTTCAGGAATTGCTCTCAGTTACGTTGCCCTAGAGTAAGTCCCATGAGGCATCCTACACCCTTCTTCACATTGATTTTAGATAACTTGTTGTTCCCTTGTCCCTGGGCTGATTGACATCTTCCTTCCTTTCACCTACCTCCCTCTCTACCATGTTCCCCTGGAACCATCCACTGGTTGTTTTCTCCTCCAAATTATTTATTCCACCTATCTTATGTAGAGAGACATGGAGAGACAATAATAAGTGCAAAAGCTAGACAAAGCCAGACAAAGTAACCAAGGAAGACAAAACAAAACAAAAAAATGGCTGAGCCCCAGTGGCATAAGTGGTTGAGTGCAGGACTGCGGCCCGCGGGCTTGGCGGTTCAAATCCAGCGGCAGCTCTCAGGACCAGCGCTGGGTGGCTCCCACAACTGCCAGAGAGCAATGATGCCAAAAAGTAAATAAATAAAAATAAAAAATAGCAACAACAAAAAAAGCAACAATTAAAAAAAAAAGAAATGCCTATAAATAGTGCCAAGTCTGTTTGCTGACCTTTAGGTGTGTTTCCAATCCAGTCTGATGGAGTGCCACACTCTGGCCCCAAAGGCTATCCTTGGTATTCCCTGTGACTTCATTGCTTTGCTCCCCTTGCTGCTCTGTTGCTTGTTCTTAGTGTCTTGCCGCAGTATGATGGGGTCAAATTGGGCACAATTCCCGCACTGTGTCTCCTGTGTTGTCCCCACATCACTATGGTTCAGTGAAGGATGTCATGTGTCATGGTGGGGCCAGCCCCATGGTCATCTCTGTGCATTGAGTGCTTGGAGCAGGAATATAGTCCTCGGAATATAGTGCTTGGGCCAGGATGTGTTCTACTCAATGCCTATTTGTTTGCTGCTGTGTGCTCTGACCAGACATGCCCCTCCTCCTAAGCTGTAGCTTCACTGCTGTCCTCTGAAGTGCATTCTTCAGAGAGGGTATGGGAAGGGGAGGTTTCCATGTAATTCCACTGGCCCCGAGGACCTCTCTATTGGTTCCCTGATATATGCTGGTATGTTGTATTCCCTTCCTGGCTCACTGGGTTGAAACCTGTTTTCTCTCTGTCTCTCTCTCTCTCTGTCTCTCTCTCTCTCTGTCTCTCTCTCTCTCTCTCTCTCTCCCTCTTCCCCCCTGGAGATGTAAACAATACCCTCCCCTTGGTTGGTTAGTGCCCTGCTCCCCCACCTACCTATGATTCTCTCCCCCACCCCCTGCCTTTCTTTTCTTCTCCTATTTAGCTGGCTGTTGTATATGTCCCTGGATTGGGCTTAGCCCCTGTCATAGTACCTGGACCTCACCACAGGAAGGTATGTATATAGTAGCTCTTCCCTTATGACCCGGTTTCTTAACACATTAAAGATCGGATATCTTAAAATCAAGACGTTAAAAATCAAGCAACTAAATCAGTGTGAAGGGGTGGGGAAGTAGTGGAGATCCAAAACCCATCTGTGAGTTAACACAATAAAGACCTAATAAACTCGGAATCCGTCCACAACACGTTAAGTTTATCTTAGGGGACTCATATTGTAGTGGTCATTTGTGCTTGGCTTACTTCACTTAGCACCATTTCCTCCAGTTCTTCCCAGGCGTTAATGTACTTCATGCATTCATCACTGCTTTTTAGGGGTATGTAATATTCCATCATATGAATGTAATACGGTTTTTTGATCCATTCATCTGTTGATGGAAATTTGGGGTGTTTCCAACTCCTTGCAATTGCGAACTGCGCCTCAATGAATATTGGAGCACAGATGGCTGGCTGTGGTTTTGCTGGGTCGTATACTAGCTTCAATTTCCATCTGTTTCAGATATCGCCAAATCAGTTTCCATAATGGTTGTGCGTACCTACAGGTCCACCAGTGGTGGATGAGAGTGGAACCAGATTCTGACCAAGCAGCCAGACTCGTCAGCATTTCCTCATTTTAACTTATGGAAATCATTCTTAGTTTTTGAAACAAACTTTCTGAAATTTTGAAAATTGAGTGATTCCTCAAAGCTGTTTATAAAATGTCTACCAACGTCATGCTTCTCAGTAGAACAAAAAATGCATTTATGATCAGACATAGAGTGAATCCTCTTCTCACTTCATTATCACTTTTTAAATCGAAGTTGCCTTATCATAAACAGTTTTTTTAAATCTACCGAAAAAATTAAACTGAAGCAAATGAGTTTGAGTCATCAAGTAACGTTAAATTGATAACGTTCTACCTTTTACTTTGAAATCCAGTGTATCAAATTTATAATGATAAAACTGATACTATGTCAAGTGTATAAAATGTTCAGTAACATTTTTTTAATTAAAAACTTATTGAGGGCTGAGCCCTGGTGGAATAGTGGTTGTGTGCGGGACTGCGGCCCACTGGGTTGGAGGTTCAAATCCAGTAACAAGGCTGGGCCTCCTACTCCCACCACCAGAGGGCAGTGAGGCCCACAAAAAAAAAAAAAAAAACTTTTATTGAGGGATCTTAGATCCTCTTTATCACAACCCATACATTCAACCATTGTGTCAAGCATATTGGTACATATATTGCCATCATTTACAAAGTATTTTCTTTCTATTTGAGCCTTTGGTAACAGCCTCTCATTTTTCCCCCTCCTTCCCCTGCCCTCCTTCCCTCATGAATCCTCGATAAGTAGTAGATTATTATTTTCAAATTTTACATCATTCTCTGTCACCCCTCACCCACTTTTCAGTTGTTCTTCCCCCTGGGAAGGGGTTATATATTGATTCTTGTGATTGATTGCCCCTTTCTTCCCCCAGTTCCCCCTTATCCTCCTGGAATCTCTGTTCTCATTGTTGACGCTGAGGAGTTTATCCAACCTGGATTCCCTGTGTTGCTGACTCTTATCTGTTGCAGCGTGTGTGTTCTGGTCCCATATGATTTGTAAGGTAGAATTGAGGTCATGCTAGTGGGAGGTGGGAAGCATTAAAGAGCTAGGGAAAGCTGCGTGTTTCATTGGCGCTCCACTGCACCCCGGGTCATCTCTTTCCTATGACCCTTCTGTCTACAGCTAGGCTTTGGCTCTCTACTCCCCACCTCCCCTCAATTCACATTGGTGTATAAGATTTGAAAGTTCTAAATGAGGAGGATCTTTCCCATTTCTTAATTTGAATCTCAGAAACTGTCTTTGAAGTTTTATGAATGCTAAATCCCGAGGAATATAAATTCCTTCTTCACAGACGGAAGAAATAAGTCCTGAAATCATTCTCTGTTATTTTCGCTGCTGGAGATGTTTTCTATTTTCAAACACATGTGTTTTCCAATCCTAGTTTAAAGCCCAGGAAGGCATATTGACCCAAGGGGAAAAAATTGGTATCCTGGAAAGAAAAGTATACAGCACTGAAGGTGGAAGGTCCTTCATTGACACCCTACATCTGCAGAGCCCCTCCCTCTAACATTTCAGCAGCAGTGCCGTGCAGGCAAGTCATTCTTTTTCCATTTCCATAATCAGTGGAATACCTACTGACATTGCACTGAGGGTCATTTATAGGGTTGGCATCTTTCCTCAGGTGCTTATTCATTGACAAAGTCCATCCCGTGGTTTGTTATGGGTGTTAGGTGCCCACAAATTGGCTTCAGCGCATAGTGCCCCTTCATATAATGAAATAAAGCAGTCATTGTCTGGCCCTAGGCTGTCCTCAAAATTGTTAGGCTCGAGTCCATTTTTACAGCCATTGTGTCGGCCTACCTCACTGAGGTTCTTCCCTTTTTTCACGGACCCCTGACTTCGCCAAGATTCTTAGTGCCTTCCAATCCAACCCGGGGGCCTTATCCTCTGACACTGTGTCAGACTGTGTTCTGCTGCTAGGCCGAAGTTTCTCCCCTCTTTTACCTAATCTGTCTTCATCGGGAAGCCCCACCGAAACCTGCCCAGCCTCGGATCCCTGCCAGGTTGTACAATGTCGATGGCATTGCTTCCAGCATCACCATAGCATGCGAGACACTGCAGGACGACAAAAGGACAGACAAGTGTGATACTGAGTGGCAAAAGACACTTAACAATTTAGGAAGGAGTGTACTAAGTAAAACTTAAAGAGCTGGGCCTTAATACCCTTTCTGTAATTCTAACAGAAACACTATAATTTTGTTGCAGAGTATTTCTTCCTTTATACTGTGTCCTTGAGTGTGCAAACAATTAATGCTTGGAGCTGCTAACTGAAAAGTTAAAGGTTGGCACCTTGGAAGAAAGGCCAGGTGACCCGCTTTTTAAAAACTCAGCCATGGACTATCCTTCGGGACGTAGTTTTACTCTGACATGAGTAGTGTCTCTGTGAGTGAGAGCTGACTGCTGGCAAGCAGGTCGGTTTTTAGCTGCCTTCAACTATTGATACACTTTCCGATTACTTTTGTCTAATAATCAGCAATTTCTATGATGTTTCTTCATCGTATAATTTTCTTGGGAAAAAAAAGTGCCAGAGTTCTTTTATGTTGTGTTTCAGTTTGACCCAAAAAAAGTACACTGCGGGATATTTATAGTATTTTTTAATCTATTTTTATCAGTCCTGGGACTGATAACTGATTTAGGGCAGAAGGGTTAAAAACAGGAAATGTGGTTTATAAAGTGGGTAGTATCTCCAGAGTTTCCAAAGTTTGATTTTTTACAGTGCTGTCTGAAGAGTGTCGTGTTTCAAAACAACATTAGGCAGAGTACCCTGAACTTAGCCTGCATTGGCAGGAATTATCAGTCCAGTTGTAACAGGAAATGCCTCATGGAAAAGCTTGCATTCTTCTTATAAGTTCAACTAGCATAGCAGTTGTTTTCTGTAAGTGCTCTTTTTCTCCAGCTTTATTTTAGAGACTCTGTACAGATTATGCATAAGTCTTGTGTAACTTTTAGAAAATTAGCTTTGATCAATATGTTTTGCTAGAAATTAAGTTTCATATTTTAATAAACTTTGGTCAATTATCTGTTTAAGATTTTAGAATGAACTATGGTGTTAGATAAGAGGATCTTATATTCAAGATTTTTGATTATTAATGATAGTGATCATAAAATATAATTTAAGCATAGAAAAAGGCTCCAAGAAGTCAGAATATAATGTGAATGGCCCTTTGACAATATAGGAGAATATGTCAGTCTTTAAAAAACATATATTCCTTTGATGTAGTAGTCCTAATTCTAAGATGATAATTTCAGAAATTAGTCTATGAGAATACAAGAGTCTTTGTAATCAGGTGTTCAATAGAACATTATTTACAGTGCCTTTACATAACTGCCCTTCAGAAGAAGCCCTGGTGGTATAGTGGCTGTTAACCCAGATGACACCAGTTTGACCCCACAAGCCACACCGTGAGAGAAAGGTGTGCTTCCATAAAGAATACAGCCTTGAAAACCATAGGCAGTTCTTTCCTGCCCTGCAGAATCACAGTGAGTCAGAACTGACTTGATGGCAATAGGGTTTGGGTGTTGGATTGTCCTGCCGTAGGAGAATGTTTAAGTCGCTGTGTTTCCACTAGACTAGAGAGCCCCGAGCAGACCCTGAAAGCTACACTGTGGGTCCATGTCCACTGCCAGTAGCTTCCTGTATTAGTCCCAGTAGACGAGAGAAGCAAAATTCTTTAACATACTTTTGCATATAAGGGAGAGGTTCATATGCAAGAGCAATTCAACATTGAGAAAACAGCCCAGTCCAGTCCCAGGTCATAAGTCCGATATTAGCCCATATGTCCGATACCAATCCATAAGCCCTCTTCAGACTCATGAAGCACAATGCAGTGACACCAGGACAATCACAGACCAGTGGGTGCAGAGTCTTGTATATCCAGTAATGGCAGAAGTATCTCTTGGCAGAAGTATCTCAGCACTGGCAGGAGTCTCCTCGTGGCTCCTCCAGTTTCCAGGGCTCAGGGTTTGTCAGCATGCTGCTATGTGTCTTGTCAGTGGGGACTGAGTAGTGAGTCTCTCCCCTCTGGATTTCCCAGAATTCTCAGGAGAAAGCCATCCCCTTACAGAGGTCTCATTGATCATCTCCAGATTGACAGGCTAACTTCACCCCTACACTCTTAATCCTCAAATTGACACCAGATTAGGTAACTGCCACAGTTCCCAATCAGTCACTGATTGAAGTAAAACATTTCAAGAAGAGATTACACAGTATAATATAGTTTTTAGGGGGGAGAAATTATAATCATAGGAATATGCTTGAAAGAACACTCATCTAACAATGGTGGTTATCCAGAGGAGAAGATTGAAAGAAAACTTTATTGAATGTTTAGTTATTATATAAATAAAACTGATACCCGTGTTGTTTTGATTATTCTCATAAGCATTTATATTTTTAATTTCACAGTTCAAAAATCAAGGACAGGGTTGCCACAAAAAAAATCAAGGACAAAACCTGGATGAGTCTAAAATATAAATATCTTGATAAGGAGCTACATAGGAATTTATTTAATTATTAATAAGAGTCATCAAGTCTGCTTATGTAACAATTGCTTCATTTACAAGGCCTTTTATCATGTATTGAGGAAATTATGCTGGTTATCCAGCTGAGCTTCAAATCTAAGTTATTCCTTTATGTATTTTTACATATCTAAAACAAGCTATATCAGGTGCTAAGTCTGGAATTTGGCAAAATAGAAATACCTCATCCTCTTAACACATGAAGGGACTGTTTGGGTTTGGTTTGGTTTAGTTTAATTTGCTTGAAAATGGTACTGAGGAGCCTTATCCAACAGAAACCTTCTCCTTCTCTTTGCAAAGTGGGCTTTTCTGCTTCCCTGAACTTCGTTTCATGCAGCTGCTTTCATATACTCGCTCTTTCCTTTCAGCGATGATGATAAGATCTCACCCACATCACAAGGTGGTTACTGTTTATTAAATCCAGGTCAGCCAAGTTGGCGTTTATGCCCCCACAGGAATGGATGCTCTGTGACTTCCATGAACACCAGCACTGGAAAGGTGCCTAGTTATCATTTAAAACAAAACCATTGCCGTCGTGTTGATTCTGACTCATAGCAGTGGACTCATTGGGTGGAGTAGAACTGTGTGCCCCAGCACTTCCAAAGCTATTGTTTTTATAGAAGCAAGCTGATGCAGCTTTTTCCCACAGAGCAGTGAGTGGATTCCAATGGAAGACCTTTTCATTAACTGCCAAGCACTTCCTTTTAGACCTTCCCTCTTAAATTAAGAAAAGCAGACATGGGCCAGAGCCCCGGTGGCATAAGTGGTTGAGTGCGGGACTGCGGCCCGCAGGCTTGGCGGTTCAAATCCAGCGGCGGCTTTGAAGAGCGGCCCTGGGTAGTGCCCACGACCACCAGAGGCAGTGATGCACCCCCCCCCCAAAAAAAAAAAAAAAGAAATGCAGACATTAATATAGCTTCTTTTGTAGCTTGGCTTTCATGGTAGAGAGGTTTATGGTAGGGGCTGATTTACAGGAATCCCACCTTGCTAGAAGAACATACAAATTCTTGCTTAAAGTAGAGATGAGCTTTGTTTTCTCCATGGGGAATTTCCACACTGGGTTACTAGAGTCATTGCTACATGATAGTCTAGATTGATCCTGTGTGGGTGGGGACACTTTTTTGGCCATGTATCATGACACATTCTAATTTCATATTCAGAGAGCAGAGGAGAGATACATATTATAAAAGCTGTTTCCCCTCCCCTTGCTTAAATAACATGGAAAGTTGTGGGGGTTTACCAAAAGGGAACCTTTTAAAAACAATACTCACTACTACATGATAATAATTAAGACTTTATCTCTAAAAGTAAGCAGTGTGCATTCTTTTTCACCATGCCACCTGGGCTGTCTGTCCTCTCTCTTGCAGCGAGTCCCTTCCACAGAGCTTTCTGTTGACCATCACAGCTGGTGCAGAAATGGAAACATCAGTGCTTCCTCATTTCTTCAAGTTTTCAGTTGTAATATATGCTCCTCGGCCTTTTTGTAAGAACCTAGCACAAAGTGAACACTCAGTCAATAGTTAGTGATGTACTATTTGGAATAGCTACATGACTGGAAAAATAACACATGTTTGGAAAACAAGTATTTGGTTGAAGCAATATTTTCTTTTGCCATGCTTTCTTTATTCAAGTTGCATTCTTCGCACAGACACCAACACTTATTTCCAAAAGGCTATCCTGGTTTTCTAGACATGAGAGATGTCTGTTGTCTCAGATAGGGCCTCCCTCTGCACACCTCAAGCATTTTCATTTCCACTGACTGTGGAAATTGTAGACCCTGACATGGAGTTGCATTTTTTCTTAATGTTGTCCTTTCCTCCTTCATTCATACACACTTTATTGCAAAGGACTAAGCCCAGGGAGCGTATACAACACAGTCGCAGGATGCAACACAGTATACAATACAGTCGTGGTCTTTGGGCTTCTTTTGTTCATTCATCCAATAAATCATCTTAAACACCCACTGTGCCAGCAGCTCTGAAAGATTCCGCGGATAAAGAACGTCCAGGAAAGCCCCAGCTCTTGTGGAATTTTCAGTATGGTAGTGAAGATCGATTGTCATATAAGTCACCCAAGTAGATGGAGCTGCTTTCTGAGGCGTAATGGTAGTGAGAGGAGGGAGAGGGCACTTTGTGTGCAGAGGCTGGGGAAGTACAAAGCAGAGTTGTTGGCAGCAGTAAGCGACAATAATAATGCCCAGACAGAACAGTCTCTTATACATCTGTAGCCTCTTAAAAATATTATTTAATAAGTGCTGACTCTCTTTTCCAAATGGGAAAACTACAAATCAGAGTGTTCTGACACCGCCTGAAGGTCAGCATCGACTTGCACCTCGCATGTGTTGGCCCTCCTCATTCAAGCCCATGCTCATATATCGCCCGACTCTCCAGGCCTTCCTTCGTCATCATGAGTATGTGATATTTAGGCACTCTCTACCCCACTGAGATGAAGAAAAATAATTCCACTAAAACTCCAACTTCACAAGAGCTCTGTGTGAGACCAGCAAGCTGAGAGCCCTGTCACAGACAGCTCTCAACAGCGGACCATGTGCCTAGGCGGTTGCCTGCCGGCTCTCCCTGGCGTGCAGCTGTGAGCACACCCCTCGCACACCCCTCAGCACCGCACCTGGGGCTAGTGAGTGACAGGACTGCCTGGTGGAAACATACACTTAGTGTTTTGGAGAGAGAAACTAGTGTGCTTTCTTCTAATCTTGATTTCTTCTATCAAAAATTCACCTTGAACTATGGATCTATCTGGTTGACAAAGTATACTCTACCTTGGGACTGGAAGCACTGATGGGGCAGGGATCGTGACTGTTTTGCTCGTTCTTATAGAACAAGCACCTGGCAGTGTCTAGCACCTAATCAATACAGAAGAATGTGTGAAAGATACCAGGGTACACCTTGTGCATTTCATTTTCTGTTAGTGAAAAGATGAAGCTGTGTATGCAATTTACAGTCAAAGACTTGAAAAGTGGACCAATTTGCCCAGGTAGTGAGTGCCATTCAATAGAGGTGACCAGAATCTAGGTCCTAACCTCTGACTCTGCATTGAATTTTCTGTCCCTCACCGCCCTTAAAATAGAGTTGTCACCTGTTCATTTTGGAGCCCTGTTGGTGTAGTGTCTACATGGGGGGTTCCCGACCACCGGTAGCGCCCTCCTCAAGAGAAAGACCGCTTTCTACTCCCATAAAGTCCCCTACGGTCTGAGAAAGCCCTAGGACAGCTCTACCCTGCCCCCTCAGGTCATTTTGAGTCTGCATCCGCTCGATAGCAATCAATTTGGATTTTTTTTTCTTTATTAATGCTATTAATTATTTAAGCTTAGAGTAAAATGCAGTCAGAAGTAAACTAAACAATGCTACAAAATTGATTATACTATAGTCCTCTTAGCCTAGTTGCTGTGAGTCAAAATTGACTCCAGGACAGTTAATATGTTATTTATCATTATCCTGGGACTTTTCAAAATGACGCATTAACTAAAACTCAAATCCTGGCCTGAAGTGTCCTGATAGGTTAAAGTCCTTATAAACTCGGTCTTTATTTTATTCTGCCACCCATTTTGAGGCCTTGACTACTTTGATAACAAAAAAAATTGTCATGTAGAAGTGTAAGTACAAAGGTATTATTAGAAAATCATAGAAATCTTTTCTTTAAAAAATACCAAAATATAAAGTTCTTGTTTCTCAACACATCCCCTGCCAACACAAACACTTCTGACGACAGTGTTTCATCTCTCTAGCCCTTCCCCCAGAGAATTCTACACTCTTAGACATATGTACCACATCCCAACACTAGTTTTGGCATTCTCAATGAATTCAAACCATGTTCCTCTTAAATATTCTTTGAGTTTGGGGAAACAGAAAGAAGTCTGTTGGAGAATGATGAGGGCTACAAATGTGCCTGACATACAATGGATGGATAGATGGATTATGATAAGAGTTGTAAGAGCCCCCAATAAAATGATTTTTTTAAAAAAAAGAACCAAAAAGACAAAGAGAAAGAAAGAAAGAAAATAATGATGGCAACAAATGTACAAATGTGTTTGACACTATGTATGTATGTAGGTAGGTATGTAGTATGATAAGAGCTGTATGAGCCCCCAATAAAATTCTTTTTTAAAAAAAGAACCAAAAAGACAAAAAAAAAAAGAGAGAGAGAGAGAATGGTGGCAACAAACATACAAATGTGCTTGACACAATGTATGTATATATGAATGTATATATGTATGTAGTGTGATAACAGCTGTGTGAGGCCCCAATAAAATGATTTGGGGGGGGGGGGCATCACTGCCCTCTGGTGGTGGGAGTAGGAGGCCCAGCCTTGCTCCTGTGGAGCTGGAATTGAACCTCCATCCCAGTGGGCTGCAGTCACGCGCACAACCACTACGCCACCGGGGCTCAGCCAATAAAATGATTTTTAAAGGGTCTGAAAGGGGGGTAAGAGTAAAGCTGTAGAATGTTTGGGGCAAATTTTCCTTGCTACCCTTGAAGAAATGTTGTCATGATAGAAGGTATGTTGTCATGATAGAAAAAATATTCCTCACTGCAACTTTCCTGACTTTTTTCTTGCCGATGCAGTTTTCTATTTTATTTATTTAAAAGGAAAAAAATCTCTTCAGAATATGCACTGTGTCCCTAAAATCTATCAAGATTGACCCTTAGGAATCCCAACACTGACCATAAAACCTTCTGAGCTGACCTCTCTACCTTAAATTGAACTGGCCCAACAGCTCCCCGGAGAAGGCATTTGATTGGCTTTTCCTTTGGAAGGCCACTCAAAGGAAACAATGTCAAGTGTGTTCCTGAGAGAACTTATCTGCAGCTACCACTGCACAGACACATGTAAACACTTTGTTTGGAATAAATCGTTCATATCTCAACTGGTCCTCCGACACTTTTTTTTTTTTCCTCTTACCCTGAAAGATTTTCTCTGACCACTGAAAGATCTTTCTTGGACAATCAATCATTCTTAGAATGACTTCTTTCCTACTCTCTCCATCTAGTCCTTTCCATCCAAGGAAGAGACTTCCCAGTGAACTCTTAGGAGAGTTAGGTGTGCTGGGGTCCATTTCAACTCATAGCAAGCAGTACAACTGCCTCCTGGAGTTTTCTGGGCTGCAGCCCTGAAGGAAGCACATTGCCAGATCTTTTCTCAACCACTGACCGTTAGCGTTTCACCATTTGTGTCACCAGAGTGTGGGAAGACTGGCTTCTGATTCCATAACCCACCTCTCTTCTCCTTGGATTCTGCATGCTCGCGTGGCCATCCTTCTGGCCTGAAGTACACAATTTCCTTTTCCCCAGCAGAAAATGACCACTGATGACCACTGCACACCAATGTGTTCTGACTGAGATTGTGGGACAGTGGTTGCCCCGCAGCACTTCTTCACTGGCATCCTCCCACACGTAGGCTTTAATTAATATTTTAAAACCAAAAACTCAACAGATAATTTGAAGGCAGGGCTTAATCAGAGTTTAATGATGACATGTAAATGCTGTATAAATTATTTTAAATCAAAGCCCCCCCCCCCTTTTTTTACAATATGAAACCCTTTCAAACAAAGCCATCTGGCACATAGTTGCTGCATACAAGTTCAACACAAATACTGTAAAGCATGGTCAAAACTGTTAATTATAGAATGCTTTGGTGGTCTGTGGATAGCCACATATGCGACTTTTAGGAAATAACGACTTCTTACTTCTGACATGTCCTGTCAGTGCCCAGAATGGGAACTTTTCAATGATAAATGAATGGGAACTTTTCAATCCTTTGCTAAAGACTCGTAACAATTTTAGCTCAGGCAATAACAAAACACTTAGTTCTGTATTAATACAATACTGCCTTTTTGGATAATGGCAACCCACCATTATTTTAAAGTTTTTAAGGTTTTGGAGGTTGTTTTTTTTTTTTTTGACGGTGAAGTTAGAAGGCCAGCATACACATTCTGTTTGGAGTTTAGGAAAGCAGTTCCTGGGGCTCAGATCCAGCCCACAGTGCATTTCAAATGGGTTATTTATTGCTGTCTCTCTGAACCCTCACTGACCTAGCATGTGGTCTGACTAGGACCTCTATTTCTGTTCACTTTTTAGGCCACACATTTTCCCTTCTCTTTTTCCAATACTTCCACTTTTTTTCTTCTCATAAGAAAAGATCTCCCAGAGACATAATTTTTATGCTTCCGGCTATTTACTGTTACTGATACATTATCCCTTTGCAACCTATAGTCAGCCTCAAATAGGAAGCCTGATGGCCCCTCCCGCTGCCATCTCTGCCCTGCTAGGTCTCCATAAGCAGAATATGTCAGTAGTTCTTTTGGTTGAGAATGTCCTGTGCCTTTATTCATCTTACTGAAGCTTTGTCTTCAAAATGTTACTGAGTAATTTAGATTTATCTCTTTTACAAGGTGTTTTATCAGAAATACTTCATCTGGTGGGTCCTTACCAGGAAATGGTTTTCCTGTCAGGGACAGAGCTGGAGATGACTTTAGAGCACACTGTCACAGAGCCTGTGACTTTGTCTTGCTTCGTTCTAAGTTTAATTTTCTGGTTTTTAGTCAGGATTCAGGCCTCATTTTTCTCTTTTGCCATCCCATTTCCAGTCATCTTTGCTAGAACATGGTCAGAACCCAGACTCATGACATTTGTTCTCAGATTAGCCTTGGCGGTGCCTGGTTTTTAGTGAGGACAGCTGCTGTTGAATTTCTGACTCTCATTCTTACTCCTTAAGCACCATGTCCCTAATACTGTGCTTATGTTTTTAGTACTTGTATATGTTAAAGTAAATATTTGAGCTAATGTATGTGATTGCAATTTAAACACTCTAGATCTGAGCACAGAAAGCACCAGGCCACCCTCCACTCACATTAGGGAGAGGTCCACCGAGAGCATTGAGAAGATCAGACAAGGGCCCTGGGTGACCACAAGCACAGACAGACTCCTTCCAGCCCTGACAATTGCTGCAAGCAACCCAAAGGACACGTGAGGATACACCATTGTTCCTGTAGTAAAAAAGCACTTTTAGTGTAGAGCACTAGTTCATTGATTTCACTTTCATGTGTAATATTAGCTCGCATGTTCTTTCTGACTTCCCAGATAAGATCTCTGACCTTCAATTGACCATTTTCCTCAGGAAAAGTCAGTTTATCTCTGGGTTTTATTTTATTATTCTTCACTTAACTTTCTCAGGCCATTCCATCAGCAGAATAGAACTAATAACATCATAATCTTTCGTATCCCAAATGACTATATATGAAGCTAGTTTTTCAAAAGAAAACCAATCCCCTCTATAAATGAAAAATGTTAAAGCTTATCCTCTATTTAGGATGAGTGAATGCCACTTAAAAACTGTACGTTAATTCTTGGTCTGTCTTAACTATCCTAAATAATCATAGTTGGAATGGACTCCACTCAAATGTGGCTTGGACTGTGAGTTGGTGTGGAGTCCACTCAGCAGCAGTGTGTTTGAGGTTTTTGTGGTTGTTTTTCTTTTAGACATTATGGGAAAAGAGATTGGCCACATCATAACCCTAATATGTATGATTTTGTGATACCGTAATTTTCCTATTGCAGAGGGCAAAAATTATAAGTGTTTATTGTTAGTTCCAGAAAGTTCCTTGAAATATTATTGCACTCCAAATGGAAATAATTGGTTTGGAGTTACATTAAGGTAGAATCTGTATGTATGTTTTTTGAATTGTGTTGTTTTCCCTGCAAAATGAATGCCCTCAATGAGCGCTGTTTCCTCCTTTAGTTGTCGTGGTATAGAGCAAGTAGCTTTATTATCAACTAGTTTCATAAATAAGAAAACTGAGCCTCACAATGTTCTTGTCAAAAGTCACAGCCAGTAGGTGAGAAAACTGAAGTTTAATTGATGGTAGTCTGACTTAAGAAACTTAAAAGTCTAAAAGCTTATGTGTATCATCTTTAGTGAATACCATATTGAATCTTGTGTTTTGTCCAATCTTACATGATTACCAGGTTAAGGGCAATGTATCAGAAGTTTATCCTGTAAGATTTTTTTCAGGTGAATAATTAATATTAATAATTGCATAATTTTGACTCATAATTACCAGTAGAATGGACTGACTTCCGAACATATTTCATTTATGTTTTATAATCTGTGTTAAGCATCCTTATTCCATCTTCTCTACGGCTACACCAATGTGTTTTCAACTCATGGGACTGTAGTGCTGTATGTTTGTATGCAAAAATACATTGGAGAACATTTTTAAATTTTAGTTGTAAGGTTGACCAACTAATTTTAAAGAAGCATCAACACAGAGAAAAATGAAAAACAATGAAAGAAAGTTCAACAAATTTCACTTTTCCCCAGATTGACCTGTAAAAAACTAAAGTGCTTTCACCATTTGGTCTCAGAAGGAAATAGACAGGGGTTATTTTCTGTTTCTCCTCAGACCCTTTTAAGCTGGAAAACAGCCTCCAGAAATGCCATCAAGAAAGTGGGTTGTCTGAATTTCTATTAAGTGCCTTTTCCCTCCCCCCTCTTGATTTCAGGTGTCAGAAACTATTTAAAAGAAGCATTGGTGAGCATAATTGCTGTGCATGCAGAGGTAAGCTATCATTAGATGTTCCTAAGAGATATGGGTAACTGAAAAGACAGAAGCAAATCTGATGATTTTTTAAAAATCACTTTATTGGGGGCTTATACAACTCTTTATCACAATCGATACATCCACCCATTGTATATCAAGCACATTTATGTACATGTGTTGCCCTCGTCGTTCCCAAATCTGAGGAATTTTATGATGATCTTTTTTCCCTTTAAACTATACCTTGGAGTTAAGAAAAACACAATTCTCATGCCCTGTGTACAAGGTTTGCTTCCCTTTACTTTGATTTTGCAGCTAAAAGAATCTTTTTCTGAGATTGTGTTTCTCCCATAATTAAACGTACTTTGTGAACACTTGAAAGGCAAAGAGAAGCGATATTGAGAAGATGTTTTTTTTTTCCTTTCAAGGATGTTAATATCTTATCTTGGAAAATCAATTAGCCCCTTTTTAGCCAGTATGCAAATGAGCATGATAGTGATATGGTCTCATGTTTGGGGTTCCAGAAACATAGAAATTGGTTAGAAAACTAGATTCAAGTCAAGACTTCGGTCTATGGACATATGGATGCTGCATCTAGTTCGCATTAAAAGCTGCCCCCTCTTGACGGCTTCTCATCAGCTTCATCCTAACCTCCTTAGTTAGCCTCCTTGTTAGGAGGGCTTTTCTCTGGAACAGTGAAAGAAGAGACCACAGCTACCACTATGAGCACTACGATGACTGTCTGCTTTCATTCGGTAATTTTACGACTCATTACTCACTGCTTTGCTTTAAGGAGGGTTCTTGCTCATGCACAGATGGGTGACCAGATAAAATGGAGCAGAGCAAAGAGGTTACCTGTAGATAATTTTAGGCACTTAGAAGTGCCTCATACACTGCATGCATCCAATAAAAGTGGATTTCAATGTATACCACCCACTATATCCAAAAGTATCATAGGCCATCAAGGTAAATTGGGGGAAAACATAGTAAAAATGAAGGTTGAAACAAAAGAGTGATCAAAGAATGCTGTTTGGTTCCTTAATTTGGCTGGAGTTTGAAGTACATAATGTAAAAAGAAATACGGTACTTTATGATTTTCAGTTCTTAGCAAAGGGAATTATATAAAGGCCTCTGTGACAATAAGTTTTTCATGTGATGTAATTCTTACTGGAATTCATCATAATGATATTTTTATAAGAGTAATAAATTTACAACCATGATTTTATGAAAGGCATAAGTGCAACTCTTTTATGATAGTTTCTTATAAAATTCAAGAATAAAATTAAATTTAAAAAAACTAGTAAAAGCATTTCTGCAGTGGATGGACAAGTAGTAGTCAAGAACTGAAAAATCTGAGAGTAAGTAAAAATGATTGCCAGTAAGGTCCCAGTTCATGGAGACACCGATTTGTTCAAAGCAGTGCTTAAACATGTCTTTGTGATCCATGGGTAGCCGCAGACAAGTTCTCTCACAAGACACTTGTTTTAATCTTATTAGGGTGCCTCCCGAAGAAAGAGTCAATCAAGACAGTGGCTTCCAGGGGATCAGTTGGGTTTGTTAATTTCAAGCAAAGGGGTCAGCCCAGAAGGTTTTGTGCTGGCTATTTGGGAAGGGGTGGGTGGATTCCAAGTAGGTCATCTTGACATATCAATTCTCTCAAAAGACACAGAAGGCTTATGATGAGGAAGTTTGAAGAAAATTGAAAACTGCAATGGTGGGGGAAAGGCAGGAAAGCAGGATGACCACCCTCAGAAGCATCTCAGACTAAGCTTCATATTTTGAGGTTTTTGTTTAATAGTTCTATTATTTTATATCAATACATTTTTACTTACCTTTATTTGTACTATGTACTATTTTTCACAGAATCTGAACTAGCCAAAGTCTTAAACACCTGAATTGTGTTTCAGTTGGCCCAAAGCTTTATGACTCAATGTGAAATAAAGGAAAACTGGAAGGAAAATATGACTTAATTTAGAGTAACAGAATAAAATGCTTCACCATAGTACCTCATATAACAATTCCTACCTGATTGTTTCGGACTTTTAAGGGTGGAAATGAAAACTGTTTTCAGTTTGTCAATGTTAACAAT
The DNA here is from genome assembly GCA_004026705.1 of Nesogale talazaci. Lineage (NCBI taxonomy): Eukaryota > Metazoa > Chordata > Mammalia > Afrosoricida > Tenrecidae > Nesogale > Nesogale talazaci. The sequence continues at coordinate 74,705 of PVJH01009509.1, forward strand.
ACCTTTCAAACTTATTCTTGCCGGTCTTTTAAGATCATTGTTTTTGTCATGAATTGGCTAGTACTACATATATATGAGGGAATGTCAAAACCTTTGTGAAAAAGTTGAATTAAAGGATAATGGAATTTGCCCACTCTTTGCTGGCCCCTTGTATCTATATTTTATCTTCTTTTCACCCATAATTTTGGCTCTTGTAAGAATGTGAAAACCATGTGGGTTGTTTTATTTTGTGCACTCTGTTGTTATTGACCCACTAAAATTAGGGGGAAAAGCTTCATGATGGATAATCCGCTCTTATTGTAAACCTTTCCTCAGGTGTTCACTATTTCCAAAGGACTGGTGGCTCGGGTGCTGTCCAAGGTGGTCGAAGCCGTGTCTGAGGAGCTAAGTCGCCTGATGCAGTGTGTCTCATCTTTCAGCAGAAACGGAGCCTTGCAGGTACCCGAATCATTTGATTTCTACTAAACTTCTATTTTTTTGGAGGGTGGCATCACTGCCTTGGTGGGAGGAGGAAGCCCAGCCTTGGTCCTGGAGAGCTGCTGCTGGATTTGAACTGTCAACCCTGTGGGTCAAAGTCCATTACACAACCACTACGCCACCAGGGCTCAGCCCTAAACTTGTATTTTTATTGAAATACAAATCAGGTTTCTGTCAGCTAGCTCATATACAAACAGGTTTTGGTTTATTTTTTGTAGACCTATTGATTTAGACATCTGTATTGTAAATTTTCTTGCATAAACCATACTCAGAAGCATTATCAGCAATTCCAAGAATATTGTTTTCTTTAAAGTGGAGCGAGACCTAAATTGATACCTCCTAATGTTTCATGGGGTTTCTGTATTATTATTTTACAGTTGCCTTCATGAAATTTAATTGCAAAAGAAGACATTTCATCGTTTCCTTTTCTAAAGTTTACACAGATCATGAATACAGGTGTCCTTGCATTCATATTCCATTCTTTGATGTACAAGTTCTTTAAATTTGCATAAGTAGTATTGCTTTTAGTGCCATTGAGTTGTTTCCAGCTCACAGCAACTTATGTACAACAAAACGAAATATTGCCCGGTTCTATGCTACAGTCAAGATTCTTGTTCTGTGTTAGCCCGTTTTTGCAGCCACTGTGTCAACCCATGAGAAGTGTCTTCCTGTTTATTCTCCACCCTTCTACTTTCCCGAGACTGCTCTCTCCTGAGGACCTGTCCAAGAAATACAAGACGAAGTCTTGCTAGCCCAGCTTCTAAGAAGCATTCAGGATGTACTTCTTCCAAGATAGATTTGTTGGCTCTTTGGGCTCTTTTAGGACCTTCACCAGTATCCTAATTCAGCTGCATTGATTCTTCTTCCATCTTTCTTATCCATTGTCCAACTTTCACATGTATCTGGGACAATGAAAAATACCATGATTTGGGTCAGGCTTAACCTGAGTCAAGTTCTCGAAGTGTCGTTCTTGCTCTGTAGAACTGATAAGTAACAGATCTGCCCAGTACAACATGCCGTTTGATATCTTGATTGCTGAACATTGATTGTAGGTCCAAGCAAGTTGAAATCCTCACCATCTATGTTTTTTCCATTTATCCAATAATGCTACCTATTGGTCCGGTTGTGAGGGTTTGATTTTCTTAGCATTGCTTTAATCCATATTGAAAGCTGCAAGCCTTGGTCTTCAGAAGCAGGTGCTTCAAGTCCTCCTCACTTTCAGCTACAAGAGTGTTTCACTTGCAGTTATTTGTTAATAAACTGGCTTCCCATCCTGATGCCGCCTGGTTCTTCATATAGCCCAGCTACTGAGATGAGGCTGAGCATACAGATTGAATAAGTATGGGGAGAGAATTACACCCTGAAACAAACCGTTCCTGATTTTCAACTTTGCACTATTCCCTCGGTCTGTTTGAATGATTGCCTTGTGTTCCATATTCATGCAGGTTCTGCACGAGCACAGGGAAATGTTCTGAAGTTCCTACTCTTCTCTATGCTATCCATAGTTTGTTATGGTCCACACAGTCCAATGCATTTGCACACTTCCTGAAACACAAGTAAATATATTTCTGATATTCTGTTTTCAGCCAAATCCATGTAACATCAGCAATTCAATCTCTCATTCTTTTTTAAAAATAATTTTATCGAGGGCTCGTACAAGTCTTTTCATAATCCATACATACATCTGTTGTTTCAAGCACATTTGTACATGTGTTGTCCTCATCATTTTCAAAACATTGTATTCAACTTGAGCCCTAGGTATCTGCTGTTCATTTTTCCCCTCCCTCCCTCACCCTCCCTTCCTCATAAACCCTTTATAATGTATAAATTATTATTTTTTCATGTCTTATACTGACCATTGTCTTCCTTCACTCACTTTTCTGTTGTCTGTCCCCCTGGGAGGGGATTATATGTAGATCATTATAATCAGTTTCTCCTTTCTGCCTCCACTTTCCCCTTACCCTTCTGGTATTGCTTCTCTCAATATCAGCCCAGAGGAGTTTATCTGTGCCAGATTCCTTGTGTTTCCAGCTCTTATCTGTACCTGTGAACGTGCTCTGATCTAGCCAGATTTGTAAGGTAGATTGGGATCATGATGGGTGGGGAGGGGGTGGTTATTTGGTTCAGTGGTGCTGTATTGCATCCTGCCTGGCTCCTCTCTTCCATGTGACCCTTCTGTAAGGGGATGTCCAACTAGCTACAGATGGGCTATGGATCTTCCACTCCGTACTACCCCTTACTCACAATGATATGTTTTTTTTTTTTGTTGTTCTGGGTCTTCAATGCCTCATATCTGATTCCATCAGCACCTCATAATCACACATGCTGGTGTGCTTCTTCCATGTGAACTTTGTTGCTAGATAGCTGCTTGTTTGTCTGTAAGACCTCAGATGCTATAGCTTTGGATAGCTGAACACCCTCAGCTTTCTTCACCACATTTAGCTGTGCACCTATTTTGTCTTCAGTGATCCTGTCAGGGAAGGTAAGCATCACGGAAGGCCAGGTTATTAGAACAAAGTGTTCTAGCTAGCATTCTATATCCTTTTCCAAATCCCGCTTAAACTTTGAGCTATGTGCTTTGATATATTATGCAACCATTTTAAAATTATCTTCAGTAAAACTTTACATGGATGTGATAATGATTTTGTTTAATAATTTCTTAATTCTATTGGATCTCCTTTCTTTGGAATCGGGACAAATCTACATCTCTTCCAAATTTCTTGACATTGAGAAAGGACTGTTTCCAGTGCTTCATCAGCTTGGCCAAGCACTTCAATTGGTATTGCTTCAATTCCTGGCACCTTATTTCTCATTAATGTCTAGTGAAGCTTGGACCTCGTCCTTCAGGACCATGGGTTCTTGATCATGAAATGCTTGAAATGATTGATTGTCAGCTAGTTCTTTTTGTGGTGATGCTGTATATTTTTTCCGTTTTCTTTTGATGCTTTCTACATCGTACAATATTTTGCCTATAATATCTTTAAATAGTGCAACTTGAAGCTTGAAATGTTTCTTAGTTCTCTCTGTTTAAAGTGTGCTGGGTGCGTTCTTTTTTCTGGTTTTCTAATTTCAGGTTTTTGCAAACTTCATTATAATACTTCACTTTCTCAAGCTATCCTTTGAAATTTTCTGTGCGCCTCTTTTATGTCATCATTCCTGCTATTTGTTTTTCCTACTCTACAATCAAGAGTAAGTTTCAAAGTCTTTTCTGACATGCACTTTGGCCTTTTCTTTCTTTCCTAGTTAATGATCTTTTGCTTTTTTCATGAACGATGTGCTTGGTTTTATCCCACAGCTAGTTAGGTCTTCTGTCATTAGTGTTTAATAAGTCAAATTTGTTCTTGAGATGCTCTTGAAATTCAAGTGGATATTTAAGGGCATATTTTGGCTCTCGTGAAAGTGTTTCAATATTTTTTCAATTCCAACTTTAACTTACATGTGAGCAGTTGATGGTCTGTTCCACAGTCAGCCCCTGACCTAATTTTGGCTGCTGATATTGAACTTCTCCATTTGTCTCTTTCCACAG
>PVJH01009510.1:0-78626 GCA_004026705.1 Nesogale talazaci
CCAGTGAGTTGCACTGAGCAACCTGTATTGTATTATAGTTAACTTTTTCCAGTGAGTTGCACTGAGCAACCTGTATTGTATTATAGTTAACTTTTTCTCTTTTTATCTTGTATACTTTTCTCTTTATATATAAATATATAAAAATAATTACTAGTGTCCTGAATTTTATTTCTCTAAGAGAACCCTGCCTGACACAGTACTGTAAGCTGACCCAAAATATCAGCCAACGCACCTAATTTTACCACAAACACTGCATTAAAAGTGTGCTAAAAACCTGTTTATATATGATTCTATATTATTGAAGCAATTCATTACTGAGCTGACAGATTCTTGTATCTGTGCTCTGAGAAAGAGGCGCTCCCTTCATCCTGACCTCACTTCCCTTGTCTGAAAGGGAGGTCCTACTCTTTCCGACACACCACTTGGATGGCTCAATTTATGTCAACTGGGAAAAGTAAAAGTGGAAGCCAACCTATCAATCACTTTTCAGTCAGATAGCATTTCCTTGGGGGTGTAATCTTTTATGAAAGACTCTCTTTTCTACAGAACCTGGCGCCCTGATGGTGTAGCAGTTACAAGTTGGGCTGCTATCTGAGAAGTCAGCAGTCCAAAACCAACAGCAGGGCACTGAAAGGGCTTTATACTCCCGTAGATAGTCAGAGTGTGAGACAATCATAAGGCCCTTCTAGTCTGTTCTGTAAGGTGACTCTGAGTCAGCATCTGCTCAATGACAGTGAGAGCAGAACCAAGCCTTCTGTCTCTTCATCTCTGCTGAATCTAGATCCTGGAGCTGGTTTCCCATATCTTTTTATGACATCTGTCCGTCCCAGGAGCCATCATCTGTGGACTGTCAAACTCAGACTGTTTTAGTTGATGTTGGATTCATTCATCTCTACATTCACCATGGGAGACGCTCCTGCTTCCTCTTCCTGTTTGTCAACTTCTACAGTTACATGTCAGGAGAAGCCCCCAGCTTCCGTCTGACTGATGGACTTGAACGAGACGGCAAGGTCTACTTCCACAACTGTGTAAATGAGTTCTTGATAAAAATCTCTTTGTATAAACAAACATATATAAGTGTCACTGATTTTCTTTCTCTGGAGAACCCAACCTAATGTGTTTTGTACCTGGAGTGATTCTAGAGACAAATAAAGTGTATAGATAAGTTTTTCAAATTGTTTTTTAAGTCATATTATGCCGAAAGACACCAAGAACTTCATCTATGTCTTCTTAAGTATCCTTAAGTCTGTCATTATTCTCAAAGAAGACTAACACTTGTCATGAAATAGCAAAGCTAAAACTTCAAACAGCCCTTCTCAATCATCTTTGGATGATTGTGTGTTTGATATGCTTCTGTAATTTTGTCAGGATGAGCAGTACAAGGAAGCTCGTTGGTTGGTATTGCTTACAATAGACAAACTAGTTAAGGAAAAAGACTAACTCAGAGTTTCAGAAGACCACCTTTAGTGAAGAATAAAAAAGATTACAAAGCTTCTACTTGTTCCATGAAAGAAAGCCTGACCTCTTCTTGGAATAGAACTGCTATTCCTGAAGATAAAACCCAGAGTGTTATCATAAAAGTAGCTGAATTGCAATTATAGCTTAATTCTCAATCTAGAAAGGTGACTGATATTCCTCAAAGAAAGTACCCCAGAAACAAAACCTTTACAAAACAATAAGAAACAAGTTTGTGAAGGGAGCCCTAGCATCTCAAAAAACTCTTGTGATTGCTATTTTCCATCAACTTGACTTGACAGTGAGAACTGCCTTCATTGCTGTTTGGGTCCTATGGGGGTAGGGGTCAAGTGACACCTACCTGATGGACAGAAAGAAGGTGTGTATAGTTACAATAATAGACATTGGTAAAAAAAAATCAGAATAGCCTAGCATATGAATCTATGGTTTTTCTACTTAGACGGAGTCCTCATAGGAGTGCAGTAGATGGATAGTAACCCAATTGAATATTTTAGCTCTACAAGTAGAGAAATTCTATATCAGGTGAATGTCTATTACCAGAGTAGAGTCATAGTCCCTCAATAAATTTTTGCATTTTATCCAGCTTACATCCCCTGAACCCCTCCTGTAGAAAACCAAAAATAATATTGCATTCCTGGAGGGATTGCAGAGATTAGTGCCACCATGAAAGAACGGAAGGATCCAAGGGTGTTGATTGCCTCAAACCCTCCAGCAATTTCCCTTCATCCCTACAAGCTCAGTCTAGAATGCCTTCCTTATTTTCCTGACTAGTGCATCTCCTTCAGGCTTTCAGCTATTAAAAGTCAGCTTTTAACTTGAAGATACCACTCCATTCTGTAGAGCGGTCATATTTTTTTCACAGCCAGCCCTATACCAAGCTGCCTGCTTGGTAAAGTCAAAAACCATGATGCTTTTCTGGCTTGCCAACTAAGGATTTTTGTGGGGCTTACACTATTGAGAAAGGACCATGAAGTTTTGACTATTAAAAAGGAATCATGGTTCATACAGAAAAGGAAGGACCGTATTTTAGGGCATTACTTTTGTACTCTCTTACTTTTTGTTTCCTTTCTCCCTAGGGAGCAGATGTGGGGAACATTCAGTTCTCAGGCTGTATAAGGCCCATAAATAATCACTACCAGCTAAAATCACATGCCTCATCAAAGAGAAGCAGTTCCGATGATCACTTTAGGGATGCACTAATTAAACTTGGACCGACGATATGTTGTTGCTGTGTGCCATTGAGGAGGTTTCAACTCATAGTACAACAGAGTGAAATACTCCCTGGTCTTGTGCCAGTCACATAATTGTTCTTAGGTTTCAGCCCATTGTTTAGGTCATTGTGGCAATTCATCTTGTCAAGAGGCCTTCCTCATTTCTTCTTCTTCTTCTTCTTTTTCTTCTTCTTCTTCTTCTTCTTCTTCTTCTTCTTCTTCTTCTTCTTCTTCTTCTTCTGCTTTTTTGCTGCTGTTTTACTCAGCTTGATATTTTTTCCAAGAACTTATCTCTTCTGACCACAAATCCAACGTACATGAGATGAATATAGCAGGAACATCTTTAAGTTAATCATTTTGTATGGCTCAAGAATGTTGTTATAAACATCCAAATGACCTTTCATAGAAAAAAATGTCCCCACTCTTCCCTCCGAAGGTTGGAAGCCTGCAAGATAAGCTACCTGTGGGGTCATTCTGGAGATACCTTGACCAGAAATTTATTGATTTGCCTGCTTGATATGAATGTAGGTGTGCTAGTCCACGTACATTAGAGGAATAAATTTACAGACACACATATAGATATAAGCGAATGGTTTATATACAAAAGGAATGGAACATTGAGGAAACATTCCAACCCAGTGCAGTTCAAAGTCATGTCTGATATTAGCCCAGATGCCCGATACCAGTCTATAATGTCTCCTTCTGACTCACGAAGTCACAGGCCAGTGGGTGCAGAGTCCCAGCACTGGCAGGGGTCCCCTTATGGCTCCTCATTTCCAGGGCTCAGGGTCCATCAACAGCATCCAGTGGTGGTAGAAGCAACTCAGCACTGACAGGAGTCTCCCCACGGCTACTCCAGCTTCAGAGGTCTGGTTCCATTAGGACAAGATCATGTGGCTTCTCCTCCAGCTCCTGCCGGAGCTCGGACATTGCCATCTCGTCTTGTCCATAATTCATTGTCTTTGAGACTAACTCCCAAGAACTGAGGAGATAGCTTCTCATCTCCATGAGGGAAATATCATGAGATTTCCCAGATGTATCAGGAGAAAGCCATGCCCACATGGAGGCCTCATTGGCTACTCAATGGCTATCTTCAGATACAGACTAGACTCCACCCCTACATTTCAATCATAAAATTAACATAAGCACATGATTGCACAGTAGGCAAGAAGAGGAGAGTAAGAATACAATCTAATGGAAAGACCAAGATTCACCAAAGCCACTACAAAGGTCCTAGAAACCAAAGTGAAGAATTGTTCTTACCTGAGTTCTCCATCACAAAATATCTGGTCATTTTAAATCGCTTGTGACTTATTTAATTGAGAATAGTGTCACATTCTTTGTCCAGGTGAGAGGAAAGCAGACTGGGAGATAACTCCCCCTCATGGCTCACCTTAACACCAGTTCCCTGCTCTTCACTGATATCCGAGATGCAACAGAAGCACACATTAAAGGTTTCTATGATTTTCCAAAGCAAGGTTGTTGGCAGAATCTCCAAGACAAACTGCTTCATAAAAAATGGTTTCCTATGAGAATATGAAGGGGAAAATCACTATACTAGATCATATGTGGATAGGTGCCTTTGATAGTGTGATTTAGTGTCAACTTGGCTAGAAAAGGATTTTCATAGTTTGGCAGTTGAAACCTCCCCATGATGTGGTCTTGCATAATGTACACAATCCCATGATGATATTTGTTGTAAACAACAATGCACTCAAAAGAGGATTAGAGAAAAGTGCATGCTACCATCCTGTTGCAATTGAAAGGAATTTTTTTACCTTGCAATTCAAAAGAACGTAAATTTTCAGTCCTTTCTTCAGAGGCACCTCTGGATACACTGAAGCTTTCAAGTAGTTGTCAGTGCATTCACTGTATGCACTTTGTATCTTGGAAGAAACAAAAAACCTGGATTTAAACTCCAGCTCTACTACTCACTAGCCTGATTAAGTATTTTAATATACGAAACTCTTGGATTTCCCATGTTCCATAAGGACTCTTAAGTTGAAGAAAACAACTTACAAATCACAAAAGAGAATACAGAATTTGAAGTTACTAGTTTTCTAATTAACATCGAAAGAGAAATAAGAAAATTCTATAAGAAAATAGAAAATGAACAATCTATCTGTTGCCTTCTCTGATAGATGGTGGCTGTCTCAAGGTCAGAAATAATACACCATGACTTTTTAGAGACACTGGGGCAATGTTGGTAGAGAGAATGAATGAATCAATTGCAACTCCAGATAATTATTGGAGGCAGTGTTAGGTGCTCCAAGTCAGTACCTACTCATAATGACTCTATATGCATCAGATCTAAACAATGTGTGGTCCTGCAGCATCTTTCCAATTGTTTGTGTGCTTAAATCATTGTTGCAGCCGCTGTGTCAATTTGTCCCATTGAGGGCTTGCCTCTCTTTCATTTCCCCTCTACTCTATCAAGCATGTCGTCCCCCAGAAACCATTCTTTCCTAAACATGTCCAAAGGACCTGAGGCAAACATCTCACCACCCTTCCCTTTTACTTCCTCAAGACACATTTGCTTGTCCTATGTACAGTCCCTGCCCTTGAAATAAGGAAAACCAAAGAAGAATTGATGCATTAGAATTCTGGCACTGCTGCAGAACATTGATGTCCAATCATATCCAATTCATGGCTTGGGTTAGGTGTACCTTAGTCCTCAAAGTAACATCCTTGCTTTTCAACGCTGTAAAGAGGTCTTGTGCAGAAGATTTATCTGATGCAATGTGTCTTTTAATCTCTTGACTTTTTGAGTATTGAGTGTGAATCCAAGCAAGATGAAATCCTGGACAATTTCTATCTTTTCTTGATTTATCATGATGTCATCCATTGTGCCACACATTCATCTGTGAGGATTTGTGTCTTTACATTGATTTGTAATTCAAACTCAAGATTGTAGTCCTTGATAGCCGTCAGCAAGTGCTTCCAGTTCTCTTCACTTTTAACAATGTTGTGTCACCTGCATATCACAGAATGTTAATAAACTTTCCCCCAATTCAAATATTGACTATATCTTCATATAATACAGGGTTTCTGGTTAATTTCTCAGTATCTAGATTGAATTAGTATGGTAACAGGATTCAATCCTGATGCACGTCTTGCCTGATTTGAAATCATGTAGTTGCTATGATACATGCAGTTGAAAGTCATGGCACAGTCAATAAAACACAAGAAAACATCTCTCTGATATTCTCTGCTTTCAGCCAACTCCTTCTGACATCAGTAATGCTATCCCTTGTTCTGCATCCTCTTCTGAACCTGGCTTGAACCTCTGGCACTTCCTTGTAAACATACTGCCAAAACCATTGTTGAATGATCTTTAATAAAATTTTATTTACATGTTATATCAATGATATTTTTCTATAATTTGCACATTCTGTGAGGGAGTCTTTTTTTGGAGGGGTTACAAATATGGATCCCTTCCAGTCAGTTGGCCAAGCAGCTGTATTCAAATTTCCTGGCACAGATGAATGAGTCCTTCTAGTACTTCTTTAGCTTGCTGACATACTTTTGTGCAACTTATTATTATTAATCATATTATTAGGGGCTCTTGCATATATCATAACAATCCATAATTCAATTTTATTAAGCACACTTGTACAAATGTTGCCATCATCATTTCTAAAACATTTTCTCTCTACTTGAGCCCTTGATATCAGGTTCTCATATTTTACCTCCCTCCCCCACATACATGAATCTTTGATTAATTATCTATTACTATTGTTATTCACCCACATTTCTATTATTCGTCCCCCTGGTATTTGGATGTTAAATATCCAATCTTGTGCTCAGTCCCCCTTTCTCCCCTTACCCACTCCCACCCTCCCTCTCCCCTCATAGTATTGCTACTCTCATTACTGCTCCTGAGGGGTTTATATGTTCTGGATTCCAGGTGTAAAGAGCTCTTATCTTTATCAATGTACGTATTCTGGTGTAGCCAGATTTTTATGGTAAAACTGGGTCATGAGAGTGGGGGGCAGGGAGCATTTAGGAACTAGAGGAATGTTGTGTGTCTTGTCAGTGCTATCCTGCACCTTGGTTGAATTGCCCTTTCCTTGTGACTGTTCCATGATAGGAAGTCCAATTGCCTACAGGTGGACTTTGCGTCTTCTTTCTGACACCCCTCATTTGCATCAATATAATTATTTGCTTTGGATCTTTTGATATCTCACCAACACCTCATGATCACACAGGCTGGTGTGCTTCTTCCATGTCTGTTTTGTTTCCTCCCTGCTAGATGACTACTAGTTTAGCTTCAAGTCTTTGAGACCCCAGAGCTATATCTTTTGATAGCCTGGCATCATCCACTTTCTTCACTACATTTAATTAGGCAGGGTTTTTTTTGTCTTCAACAATCATGTTGGAAAGGAGAATATCAAAGAGTACCAGGTACAACATATTCTTGTGTCTAGGAAGACCTTGAGTAGTCCAAAGTCCATCTGCTATCTTACTACTTATCATATAAGTGTATGTACATTGACCTATATCTCTATAATTATAAATTGATATGTGTACATATATACATGCCTACACCTACACCTCTATAAATAGTTTTTGCCTCCAAGTTCTTTTCTCTATTTCCTTTCATCTTCTTCTTTTCCCACTACTATGCTCACCCTCCATTCAGCTCTCAGTAATTCCTTTCAGATACATTGCACTTGATCAGTCTCACCAGGCATTCTACACCTTCTTTGCCATCAATTTTAGATTTCTTGTTGTTTCGTTGTCTCTGGTTTTGTTGGCTCCCCACTCCCTACTTTCCTATGTCCCCCTGGAACTGTTGATGCCATTGTTTTCCCCTAGGGATTGTTTATCCTGCCTGACTTATATAGGCAGTCATAGTTGCTGAAACATTCCAATGGAAATTTCAAAAATTCCTGGATCCTTGTTTTTGGCTAATGCATTCAGCACAGCACCATTGAGCCGTGCTCATATTCTACTTCCTAAAATGGTGGAGTGTTGACTCATTCTTTCTGGTATAGTGACTCTGCATTCTTTTCATCTTCTTTTGATGCTTCCTGGATCATTAAATATTTCGTCCATAGAATTTTGCAAGATTACAACTTGAAGTTTGAAAAAATTTTTTGAACTCTTTCAGTTTCGGATCAGCTGAGCATGTTCTTCCCTTTCAGTTTTCCCATTTTAGACATTTGGTTTTGTCTTCTTGAGCTGTCCTTTGAAATTTTCTATTCAGCTCTTTGAGGTCATCCTCCCACTATTTTTTAACTCTATGATTAAAAGCAAGTTTTGGAGTCTTTTCTGCTATGAAATTTGATGTTTTCTTTCTTTACTACCTTTTTAATGACCATTTACTTTATTTATGACTATGTTCTACCTCATCTCATCAAGTCTTCTGCCTTTTGTGTTCAATGTAGCAGATATGTTCTTAAGATAGTCTTGAAATTGAGGTGGGATATATTCATGATCACATTTGAATTGTGGTGTTGGAGAAAAACATTGAAAGTACCATGAATGCCAGAAGGTCAAACTGATCTGTTTTGGAGGAAGAAAGGTCAGAGTGCTTAGAGGCAAGAATGGCAAGACTTTGTCTTAACTGCTTTGGACATGTTTCAAGACAAATCAGTCCTTGGAAAAGGACATCATGTTAAAGTAGAAGGGTAGTTTAAGAAAACAAGGTTTTAAGTAGATAGAATGATACATTGGCTGCAATAATAGACTCAAGCATAGTAAAAATTGTAAGAATTGCACAGAATGATGCAATATTTCTTTCTATTGTTCATTAACTCTCTATGGGTCAGAACTGACTGGATGGTACCTAATAATAACAAGACTGAAAATAATTTGGATCATGTAAACTTATTTTATTTTTCTTTATCTTCATGCAAACCTATATGAGTGACTGATGGTATGTTCCTGTCATTCACTGGCCTGGTTTTAACCCCAGTATTCAACTTCTCTATCATCTCTTCCCACAAATGTTGTCAATTTTATTTCTGTCTATTTCACTTGGAGAAGTTCCTTTATATAATCATTGTTGTTGAAAAAAACTATTTTCTGTGAAGTCAATAGTTTTACATAATTCTACCATGCAGTTTATTTTCTATATCTTTTCTGTCAGCATGTCCATGTTTCCCAAACTGTTATTCTTTCCTCTTTGTTTCCAACTTTTGGATTCTAATTGACAATATTTATCAATGCATTTTGACTCTATGTTGGATCACTTTCTGACTGAAGACACTGGTAGAATCTTTCAATATTTTATCACTAGCTTTTATGGTTGGTACAGAAATTTGAATAGCAATTATATTGATTTTTTCCTTGAATGTGGATAAACATAATTGGATCACAGACAGTATTGTACTTCAAGATTGATTTTGAAATATGTTTTCAACAATGAATGTGATACTACTTCTTTTTTTTTTTTCACTCCTGGCATTGTAACCCATATGATTTTCTGATTCAAAATAGTCAAAACAAATAAATTTAATCTTACTAACAGTTAAGATATGAATCTATATGCAACCTATGTAATTTTTGCAACATCAAATTTTCCTAGATTCATACTTTGTACTTACAAAATCTGATTATTTGTAGATATTTTTGCAGTTATTCATTCTTACAGTTAGTTGTGATCCATCAGGAAATTAAGATCCTGAAGGCTCCATTTCCACAGGCTGTATTGCGTTCATGCCACAATGATGGACTCTACTTCGATAAGTAGCTCCTCCTCAGTCGCATTTTAAGTGTCTTCTGACTCAAGGGATCATTGGCACGATCTCTGACAATGTTCTGTTTCCATTCATCAGGTCTTCAGTATATGATAAGGTTTCAATGTTATTCACAAGGTTATCACAGACTACTTTCTCCAAAGAGGGGAGCTAATTTGTGGCCTGTTCTTCATATGGAAGCTCTTCAAACAATTTATCTCCACTGTTTTCTGCTTTCCACTTATTAATACTCTTCTATCATCTCTTTTATTTTGATGGTTGTAGTTATTATTTTTTTGCTGTTCTTTTTCAAATTATTTAAGATGTTAATTACAGGCTTTAATTCTAGTTCTTTTTCTATTTTGATGTGTGGTTGTATTTTTAGCTTAAAAATTCAACTACCTAGCAGTTTTGAAGCAGGGTGTTATTCAATTTTCATGTCTATCTTCTTGAACTTTCACTTTTATTGAAAATTTTAAATTTCCAAGCATTATGAACTAATAAAATGTTTTCTAGTATTTTGTTGTTTGTAAAGTTCTTGAGGCATGCTTTCTATTTGTTATTTTGAATAGAATTTCTACTTCCAGTTGTTTGAGGTAGTACCATATAGCTTTTCATCATTATTGTGTATATTGTAATAGCATCAGCAAGGTATGACATTCTTGTTTTGTTTAGTTTTTTTTGTTTTTTGGGGGCATCACTTCTCTCTGGCGGTGGGAGTAGGAGGCCCAGCCTCACTGTTGGAATTGAGCCTCCATCCCAGTGGGCACAGTCCTGTGCACAACCACTATGTCATCAGGGCTCAGCCCCAAGGTATTTGGGCATTCTGGCATTTTATATTTGTCTATTTATTAATAATTTAGCCACGCTGGCATTTGATATTTGTCTATTTATTCATAATTTGATGGTCACTGTTGGTATAATGTGGTATCTCATCATTGTTTTCACTTACATCTCCTTGTGGGATAGTGAGCATGGTCATTTCTTCACATGTTTTCATGAAGAACAGCATTTGAACATCTTTGGTGAATTGTCGATTCATGTCTTTCCCCCCAAAATTATATGACTTATTTGCCTTTTTGTTATTAAGGTGTTTCAGTTTTCAATATATTTTAAAGATTATTCTCTTTAAAATTATTCTTATTAAAATTGTTTTCCTGATTTGTGGCTTCTCTCTTGCCTCTTTTGATGAAGTCTTTTGATGCATGTAAATGTCTAATTTTAGTAAGGACTTGTCATTTGTTTTGTTATCTAATGTGTATGTTTCTTTTGCTATTCTTGATAGAGTACCTATACATTGCAGTAGAGTCTTTTAATCAGTACTATAGTCCCATTGATGATCTTTGTCGCTCTGAGGTATATTTATGTCTCTTATCCATTTTGATTCCATTTTTGTGTATGGATTGGACAAAAAAGTTATCACATGAATCCAGATTAACAAAGAAGTAAGAACCCTTAATATTTTTAAATAACAAGATTTTATAATCAGAAAATTCCAAAGAGATGACAATTTGAAAATCATTAAAAGGTTTGACAATGTAGCAAGATACAATATTAGCATGCAGCTATCAAGTGAATTCCTATATACTCATGAAGGCAGATCTGAAAAAGAAATTAAGAAAAAATATTTACAATATCTACATAAGGCTGAGCCCCGGTCACGTAGTGGTTGTGCGCGGGACTGTGGCCCACTGGAATGGGGGTTCAATTCCAGCAATGGCTTCACAGGAGCAAACTCTGGGCCTCCTACTCCCACCACCAGAGGGCAGTGATGCCCCCCCAAATGGCTACACAAAACATGAAATAGGAATAAACCTAGTCAGACAAATAGAAGATTTGTACAAAGGAATATTCAGAATATTACTACAAGAAATTACTACAAGAAATAAAAGAATAATTAATATTCGTATTTAAAAGTCTTAATATTGTGAAATGTCAGTAATGCCCAAATAAATCTATAAATACAATGGAATTTCAATCCATATTACAACTCAATTCTTTTACAAAATGGAAAAAAAAAACCTAATTGCTAAATATTTTCAGAAAAGGAAGAGATCCAGGGAAAGCAAAGAACTTCTTAAGAGGTAAAGTAGGAAGCAAATTACCCAAATTACCTAAACACAAAATACATTACATAGCCATAGTAGTTAAATTAGCCTTATAATTGTACAAAGATGGATACATATTTCAATGGAGCACAACCGAAAACCCAGAAATAAATTTATCCACTTAAAGACTATTGATTTTTGACAAACAACCGAAAAAACATTAAATAGTATGAATATTGTCTTTTTAGTAAATGAAGTGATTTACTCACTGCTGATTTCATAGGCACTGATTGTATACCTACATAAAATGTAATCTTTACAACAGAAATCATTTCTCTGTTTATCAGAATGTTGCTTAGGGCTGAGCCCCGGTTGCGTAGTGATTGAGTGTGGGACTGCAGCCCACTGGCTTGGTGGTTCAAATCCAGCAGCAGCTCTCAGGAGCAAGGCTGGGCCTCTCACTCCCACCAGAAGGCAGTGATGTCCCCCCAAAAAACAAAAACAAACAAACAGAATGTTGCTTAATGGTCCAACTGTGAGGATACTTGCTTTATTTATAGTAAATTGACAAGCTACACTAAAGGATGTAGTCTTTGACCTTCATCAATAAGGGCTTCAAATCTTCTACAGTTTCATCAAGTAATATTGTGTTATCTGCAATTATTAAGCCCTCCTCCAACACTGAAGCACTATATTTTATATAGTATGGCTTCTCAGATTATTTACTCAGGATACAGATTGAATGAATATGGTGAAATGATGCCCCTCTGTCACACACCTTTTCTGACTTTAAATCATGCAATAGCTCCTTATTCCATTTGATAGCTACTTCTAAGAGAATGTAAATATAAGCAGAATTTAATGTTCTGAAATTCCCATTTTTCTAGTGATATCCATAATTTGTTTTGACATTGCATAATCAATATAACACAGGTCAATATCTTTCCAGCATACTTTGCTTTGTTACCAAGATCCATCTGATGGCAGCAAAGAAAACCCTCATTCCATGTCTTCTATTGAATCTGGTTTGATTTTCTCAAGGTGCCCTATCAGTGCATTGGATCATTTAAAAATTATCTGCAACAAAATTTTATTTGTGTATTTTATTAATCATATCATGAAACAACTTATGAATTTTCTTGGGTACCCTATTTTTGGTGAAGAGTACATATATGAATATCTTCAAGCCATTCAGGCATCAAGCTTCCAATTTTCTTGTAATAAGTGAGTATTCCAGAGTTTTATCACTTTATTGAAATATCTCAATTGGTATTTTGTCAATACTTAGAGTCTTGGTTTTTATTAATGCTTCCTGTGCAGTTGTATATATACCGTAATACCACTAGTTCTTGTTAAAATGCTACTTCCTAAAGGTTGAACATCAAACAATTGTTTTCAGTACTCTTACTCTGTTTTCTTTCCAATTTTTTTGCTACTTCCTATGTCATTCAATATTTTGCGCATAGAAAATGTCAATATTGTGAATCAAGGCTTCATTTATTTAATTTTCTCAGCTTGTGAAATGCTGTATATGCTCTTCACTTTTGCTTTTCCTATCTTGGAGCCGTTAGACAACCCACAAGGTGCAGGGAGGTGAAGGAAGTCTGATAGCTCTGGAGGTCCTTTACTATGTGATCCTAGGATGTGAGGGGGAGGCTAAAGAGTAAGAACTAATTATGAGAGAGGATCAGAATTGGGCAGCTCTGCACAGCTGGTGGGGAAGTACATGCCACGTGGAAGGGATGAATTCACAGAATGTTGCGTTTGAAGAAAAAGCCACCCAAGTGGTATTGTCTTATAAACTCACTGTAAATATAGCATTTCAGAGTAGGTGAGTTGGCAGATTGGAAGACAGGATACAAAGTCACATCACAGAGGAATCAAGTTAGTTAGTAAGTCAGAGACCCTGTTAGAAATAGCTGAGTGAGAGAAAAAAAAAAAACCCTTTCAAGATCTGAGGTTGTCAGGACCCATTATACTCACCTTCTAATGTCCTCGTAAAATAATGTCATCAGATCATACTAGACGGGCTAAAACACAGACTTTCTGATGGCACTGGAAGGTGAAAAGAGAAAGAGGGAGACAAAAGAGGAAAAGGAAACAGAGAAGGGAGAGCAGAGGAGGTATAAAGTAAAGTGACCAGGGGGTGGGGAGGGGGATTCTTTTTTTTTTTTTTTTTTTAGGCATTACTGCCTTGGTGGTGGGAGTAGGAGTCCCAGCCTTTGCTCCTGTGAGCGGGAATTGAACCTCCATCCCAGTGGGCCACAATCCCGCACACAACCACTACGTATGCCACTGGGGCTCAGCCTGGGGAGGGGGATTATGGATTAAAATTTGGTCTATATGGAGCAATAAAAATGTTCATAGAATGCAAAAATATTTATTTTATTTTTAACATATTTATTTTAATTTTTTAACACATATTATTTAACTTTGCAACATATTTATTTTAATTTTAAAACACCTCAGGATGTTGTTAAATTGTTAAAAAGTGAGACGTCTGGTCACCTTAGTATCAAGGAAGGCTAAAAGTAGGGAGATGAGAGAAGGAACATGAAAGAGAGTCGGAGAGAGGAAAAAGAAAAGGAAGAAAAGGAAGGAGCAGACCCTTTTACTATCTCCAACTTTGCATGTATTTGCATGTATTATGTAAGAAATACATTGAAGGAACCCATAGTCTCAGAGAAGAAACTAGTCTACAGGACTAGGACTCTAAATAAGTCATAGTCTCATCTACTTTGAGACTAGAAGATCTAAATTGTGTCTGGTTACAATTACTGACCATTCTAAACTGTACTGAAATTGATACATTCTGATAGAATGAAAGAAAACCAGAACAGAACTCAAATTCTTAAATAGTCCAAACTTGTGGACAAATGGAGAGAAGAGGACTCACTAAGAGTATTATTGTGAGATACTCATTAAACTTTGAACATAAACAGCCCACAGAGAATAATTTCAGTGAAATAATAGTGGCTTGAAAAAAAGGAGATTGTGATGCTCTATTTTTTAAAACCTCTATGTGAGGGAAAATGTCAAAAATTACCCTTAGTAAAGATGAGATAAGGGAGCACGGAGACTAGTTCACTGGAAATGTAACAGAGAATGTAATGAGAAAGAATGTCGACATGCTTTGAGTTACTTTCACTGAATTAATTTTACAGTAGTCACATGAAAGACCAAGACACAGTGTAAACCTTCAATAAAAATACTATAAGATATTTAAATAAACAATATTTAAGCATTTAATTTAAAATTTAAACAATATTAATAAGATATGACTGGATAGTGTTCTCAGTGATTTGGTACTTATAAAATGATGTAGCCACCCCCACGTATGGCTCCAGAATTGATGGCATAACTGAAATGTTTCAACAAGTTGATGAACCACTGGAAGTACTCACCATCAAGAAATTTGGAAGATAGCTACCTTGTCACTTCACTGGAAGAGATCAATATCTGTATCCATTTCAAAGAAATATGATGCAACAGAATGTACAAATTGTAGAGCAGTATCAATAATATCACATGGAAGTAAAATTTGACAGGAGACCATTCACCAATGGTTGTAGTAGTCCATTGGTAGCTTTCAGAAACTCAGGCTGAATTCATCTAGAAAAGCATGTGGAACAAGGATATCATTACTGATAGTGCTGGATCTTGGCTGAAAGCAGAGAATATCAGAAAGAAGTTTACTTATGCTTTATTGACTGTGCAAAGGCACGTGACTGTGTGGAGCATTACAAACTATGTAAACTATGGATAGTCTTGAGAAGCATGAAAATTCCAGAATACATCTTTGTGCTCAAGTGCAACCTGAACATGGATCAAGACACAGTCATTTGAACAGGACAAGGGAACACTGCATGATTTCAAATGAAGAGAAGCGTGAGATAGAGTTGTAGCCTCTCACTATACCTATTCAATCTACACTAAGCAAATAATCAGAGATGCTGGATTACATGTCATTAGGTTTGAAGAAAGGCTTGCTAACAATCTTCAGTGTACATATAATACAACCTTGATTGCTGAAAGTGAAAACTTGAAGTATTTGCTGATGAAAATCAAGGATTTCAGCCTGCAGTATGCATCACAACTGAGTGTAAAGAAAAGAAATATTCTTACAACTGCACCAGGAGGTACCATATTGATAACCAGAGAAAATGTTGAAGATGTCAAGGACTTCATCCTGCCTGAATCCACAATCAATGCTCATGAGAGCTGTAATCACGAGATCAAATGACACATTGCATTGATTAAATCTGTTGCCTGAGACCTCTTTTAAAAACGTTTTAAAGATGTTGAAAAGGAAGGATGTTACTTTGATGACTAAGGTGTGCTTGACTGAAGGCAAGGCATTTTCAATTGTCTCACTTGCATGTCAAAGTTTATTAATAAGACCCAAGAGGAATGAATGCATTTAAAAAGCAAACATATATGTTGGGAATGAAATAGAGCCAGAATAGAATAGGGCCTTAGAAGCAAGAATGGTGAGACTTCATCTCATGTACTTTGAACCTGTTCTCCGAAGAGACCCATTATCATGTTTGGTAAAGTAGAGTGACAGCAAAAAATGAGGATGAGCCTCAGCAAAATGAATTCGCACAGTGACTGCAACAATGAGCTTAAACTTAACAATTGTGAGAGAATAATGCCGGACAGGGAAGTTCTGTTATATGTGGATCACTATGAGTGGGACAAAATTAGACCTGATAACATAAAAAACATAACTTCCATGATAAAATCTGCTATGAGTAGAAAACGTTGAAGTGGTCAAGGATTGTGGGAGCAGCAGGTAAGAGATCAAAGGTAAATTGCATTAGATAAATCTGCTACACAGTACTGCTTCAGAGTATTGAAAAGCAAGGATATTGCTTTGAAGACTAGGGAGCACCTGACCCAAGTCATTGTATTTTCAGTCTCCTCATAAGCATGTGAAAGTCAGATATTGAATAAGGAATATGGAAGGAGAATTGATTCATTTGAATTACAGTGCTGGAGAAGAATGGTGAAAGTCCCATGGATTATTAACAGGACAAAGCAATTTGTCATGCATAAAGTACTGCTAGAAGACTCCTTAGAGGTAATTGTGGTGAGCCTTTGTCTTAGCTACTTTGGACACATTGTCAGAAAACATGGGTTAAGTAGAGTCGAAGGGTAAGTGAGGAAGTCCTTTCAAGGAGCTGGTTGGCTACAACAATGGGACCAAGTATAGAAACAGTTG
This sequence comes from Nesogale talazaci, assembly GCA_004026705.1. NCBI lineage: Eukaryota > Metazoa > Chordata > Mammalia > Afrosoricida > Tenrecidae > Nesogale > Nesogale talazaci. Next base: position 16,643 of record PVJH01009510.1, read on the forward strand.
TGACGATGGTGCACACCCAGGAAGCATTTCAGTCTGTTGTGCACACCACTATGTTTTGGAACTGACGGCACGCAGCAGCAACAATGGTAATCTAGGAATTTCTTAGTATCCAAAGCCAGGAGCCAACACCTTTCTATCTTACTACTGATCTTTGTCAGTTCCTGCATCTGTATGTGTCCAGCCTAATATCTAACCCATGCATGGATTTAGGAATTGACTCACTAGCAGGGAGTTTTTCAGAAAACCCAACATCAGAAAATAGGTTCCTCACTTTCTACTCTCTTCGATCTTCCCTAAGCACCTCATCCTGCCTTATTTTGAAAATAACCAGAGTCCTCAGCTTGCTGGAGATTGTTTGTAGAAGCTTTAGCATATATGTACATATGAATTGTGGTACCACAATACATATATTATTTTGGAACTTAATTTAGTGAGTCAAGTACTTGAATATGTTTTCATTGCTTTAAATTGATATGCAATATTTGTTAGTTGCTATTGAGTGAATTCTGACTTATGGTGACACAATGAGTATCAGAACTGCTCCACAGGTTTTGCAAGGCTCAAACAAAGTTATCTCAGAAACAGGTGGGGTGATCTGTTTCTGAGTTATCTTTGTCAGAATTCACTTAGTTATTTCTGCCACTATTAGAATCCTATGTTTGTGTGCATAACTATCAGCTATGTGTATATAATACAATAATAATTAATCCTTAGATTGTTCTAAGAAGTGCGGATGCTAGGAATGTAGTCCCCTTAGTTTTAGGAATATTTTCAGGGAAAACCAAATGCTAGAAAATAGCCTCATATAAATAGAGAACTAACAAAAATTAAAGAAATTCTCTGAGATGGAATGATACAATCGCTGTAACAATGGATTCAAACATAACAACAATCAGGAAGATAATAAAAGATACCACAATATTTTTTCTATAGTATGAGTAAAGAAAATGAACATGAGATGAACCAGTTAGAATGCAGTGTAGCAATGATGAAACATACAACTTTCTTCTACTTCATAAAAGCTTCCTCCTCCCCACTATCATGATCCCAATTCTACCTTACAAATCTGGCTAGACCAGAAGATGTACACTGGTACAGATAGGAACCAGAAACATAGGGAACCCAGGACGGATGATTCCTTCAGGACCAGGGATGAGAGTGGGGATACAGCAGCATGAGGTAGAAAGGAGAAACTGATTATAAAGACCTACATATAGCCTTTTCCCTGGGATATGGACAAAGGAGAAATGGGTGAAGCGAGACATCAGATAGTGTAAGACATGACCGAGCAGTAATAATTTATAAATTATCAAGGGTTCATGAGGGAGGGGGGACAGGGAGAGAGGGGGGAAATAAGGAATTGATGCCCAGGCCTTAAATAGAAAGCAAATGTTTTGAGAATGATGAGAACAACGAATGTACAAATATGCTTGACATACATTGGACATATGTATGGATTGTGATAAAAGCCCCCAATAAAATGACATTTTTAAAAAAGAAGAAGATGACCATGAGTACAAGTTGACTTGACCACATTATCAATGATAGCAGTAATTATTACATAATTTTATATAATTTAAATACTGCTTCCAAATTCTCTCAGTGGGAAGCTAACAGAGGAAAATATGGCTAGGACTATATTCCTTAACTTATAACAGAGAGAACCTGGAAAGCCGCTACTTTGCTATAGTCGAGTACATTATCGTGTTTTAAATATAATTTCCACAGATTCTCTCCTAATAGCTATGCTGCCTTAAAGTGAGTACATGCTTGATTTTATCTCCCTAAAGAGGCAGTCTTTTGTTATCTCTTCCCACTGAGGCAACCCACCCCCCTCATACTTTCCCTTAAATAGTTTTATCACCTGTGCATTCTGAAACTTTAATTACCTCCCATCTGGTGACATATGTAACTACTGAATATGCATGTCTCATGGCTACCTATAAATATCGCAAGAGAGTAAAGTCTCTCCCCTGGCTCTCTTCTCCCACCTCTATGTGGATCACCAAGAAGGGCTTAGGTGAGCATGCTACTATGAAATGTGTCTGACTCCTTTATTTTATCCACTTTCCTATCTCTCCTACCTTCTTTGACTTTACTATAACCTTTATATATTATTACCGTACTATTGAACCTAAGAATCTTTCGCTTGTTAGAGACTGGCTTCCTCTGAAATCTCTCTCAAATTTTCTACCACTTTATATTCCTTGGAAGGGGTTTTAAATGTCTTACCAGCACTTTATATCAACCTCTACTTTCCTTTTTTCACAAATATGAAGGAAAAAGACCAATGCTTTCATATTTCAGTAATTAATGTTTGGACCACTTGCATTATTTTTAAGAATTTATATTTATGCTTTTGATCATTTAACTATATTTTCTTATGAATATTTATAGTTCATTTTTATAATTTTATATCCTAACATTAAGCCTGTGTCATATTTAGTGCAATTCTAGTGTCAATTTTATTGGTATACATGGTAGTGAGATATTATGTCAGTCGGTTAGAAGCTAGAACAAAATTCAGCTTATCAACTAAGCCGTAGTCTGATGACACCCCCTTGGTGTCATAAGCCTTCTTTGTAAAAGATTAAGAGTCACTGGGAACTGCTTTCTCTCTGCCCCTTTGCTTTCCCAATTTCTGAGGCTCTGCCTGCCTCCAGGAGCAGGTCACGTGGTGAGTTCAGTCACCAGACCCTTAGAGTTATAGCATCCTGCTTTGTTTCCACCACCTTGGGAACCTTGAAGTTCTGTACTCACCAGCATCTGACCTCCTGCTTCCTGTCTCACTGCTTGGTGTCATTGTCCTGTAGCTATCTGAGTCTTAAGTGGATCTTCGTGTCTGGCATGAAAGTTGTGAACTTGAGTTAGACTGGCATGAAAGCTGTGAACTTGAGTTAGACTGCACTGGGATGTTTCCTTGATGTGCAACCATTTCCTGATCTAAAGCTCTTTCTGATGCACATTTAAGTGTCACTGGAATTGTTTCTCAAAAATTTGGCAAACACAGTGTACATGCACTTCTATTTTTAATGTAGCCAAATTTTAGACTGTTGTGTTATTTTTTAGTGCTATGGCTTATTGAAATAGATCACATAAGCTTGTATATATTTTCCACTTTATATTTTTAAGCTAGTAAAATTTATTTATGGATAAGAAGATGAAAGTGATAGAGTTGTTTATCTTTTTCCTAATACTTAATTAGTCCAAAACCTTTTATTGAAAAATCAACTGTTAGTGTTCAAACTTGGCATGTCTTCTTTGTCATTTGCTAAAATATCTTATCTATACTAAATACTTTAAAATTATTTTTAATCAATTTATTGGTACTTATTTTACATTTCAATAGTTCAATTATATGAATAAGAACTATAGAATCATCTCTGTAATTAACCTCGGAATTTTTACCTCCTACTTTGTACTCAGTGTCATCAGCCCCACCCCACCCCTACCTCCCACCTCCCTTCCCTGACATATTCCTCAAGAAACTATTAGGTCAACAAATTAGGGACAAAGTGGGACTGTTCCTCCCAAGTGTTTCACTAGCACAGATCACCTGGCAGGGTCACATCTGGGAGGTTGAAAGAAATCAGGGAGTCATTGGACCCTCATGGGAAAATCCAGCACTGAGCATCCTCAAACACAAGACCCGTGGACCCAGGTAAAACCAAGACCCTGGGAACACACACTTAGGTACATCACACAGGTGCGTCTAAATGCAGCCAACAAGATCAGCCAATGCTTTCAACCACACCTCCCAAGCCAGAGGAATTAAATCCTCGAGAAAGACCAAGGTTCTTTTTTCTTATATTTATTTTTAAAACTCTGGTTTTACTCAGGTGTCTGCTACATGTGGCATGCAGGTTTGAATAGGGTCTATGGACCTTCATCTCATGGGCTACACCAGTAAGATTAGTCTTTTTAAATTATTTTAAGCTTATTTCCACATTTTCCTCCCACTTTACCCAATATACCCAATTATTATTGTAGTTCTTTTCAGAATACTCAGCCAGGCACCAACTAGGAAGGATGGAGTTCATGTAACCCACTAGTCCCATGGCCTATTTGTTTTCTGGAATCCTTGGTTTTTTTCCTACTATATCTTTGCTCTATTTTGGGAGAGACCAATAGTTACACTTTATATGCCTGTTCACAAACGTTTAAAAACTCATTTTCTACTCATTGATGCAAGATAGAGAGCATTGCCTTTGTGGATTGTTTTGCCAATTGACCATGATGTCCCCTGAGTTTACACAGTTTTCTTAACCACTAGGGTTACCTGTCATCATTCATTTCCAAATTATACTTTTTGTATTTATGAATTTTGTCTTCCAAGTAAAATATGTTAGTAGACCACCAGATCTCACACAAAAAATCACAGTTGTAATTTTAATTAATCTATCATTATGTTTGCAGATTTACTTAGAAGTTTATAGCTTTATTGTATTCATTTTTTCAAAGTAGAAATATTGGCTGTAGAAAATATTTGATTCTTTTCAAAGAGATTGTTATTTTCTTCACATGGGCCCTGTTAGGTTTATTTGCACTTAACTTTTTGGCATAAAATGCCTGGTGGGGTTTGGTTAAGGGCAATGTAGCTAAGAGGAATTAGAGAGAACTGAAAGAAGGTCGAACATGATAAGGGACAGGAAGAAAGAAAAAAGAAATAGAGGAAAGAACGAGGAAGCAAAAGACATTTATAGAGGTTTAAATATAGGCATGTACATATATAAATGTATTCACCTATAATGATAGGGATATAGGTCTATGTACATTGATGATATGTAAAGTATTAAGGAAGCAGACAGACATTGGGTCTCTACTCAAGGATTCCCTCAAAGCAAGAACACTTAGTTCTAATAACCTGGCATTCTATAATGCTCACCTTCCCTAGTCTGCTGAAAATAAAATGTGTGCATAAGCAAATATGGTAAAGAAAGCTAGTGGTGTCCAGCTATTAAAACATATGGCATCTGGGTCTTAAAGGCTTGAAGTTGCACAGTGGCCATCTAGCAGGGAAGCAAGAAAGCTCACATGAAAGAAGCACACGAATCTGTGTGAACAGATGTTCTTTCATCAAAAGACACAAAACAATCATGCCAGTACAAATGAAGAGGTTTGGAGTGAAGAACCAAAGCCCATGTGTAGTCAACTGGACATCCCCTCCCAGAATTGTCACAATGAAGGGACAAGTCAGTCAGAGTGTAGTATAGCATCAACAAAACACACAACATTCCTCTAGTTTTTTAATGTTTCCTCCCTATCCCCACCCCCAATATCATAACCCCCTTTCTACCTTATAAATCTGGCTAAACCTGGGCATGTAGACAGAGATCTTGACACTTGGAATCCAGGACAGATAACCCCCTAGTAACAGTAATGGGAGTAGCAATACCATTAGGGTAGAGGGAAGGGGGAGGAGAAGAGGGGAACCAATCACAAGGATCGGTGTATAACACACCTACCCTATCCCCAAGGGGAATGAGCAACAGAAACATGGGCGAAGGAAGACAGGATAGTGAACAGTGTAGGATATGAAAACAATAATAGATTATAATTTATCAAGAGCTCACATGAGTGGAAGTTGGTGGGGGGGTGGTGGTGAGGAGAGGAGGTGATACCAAACATTCAAATAGAAAGGAAATGTTTTAAAAATGATGATGGCAACATATGTACACATGTGCTTGATACAATTGATGGATGATTATAAGAGCTGTAAGAGCCCCAATAGAATAATTTATAAAAATAAAATAAAATTATGACTTTTCCTAATTTTTAAATGATTATATGTACATCTTTCATCTGGGTATATCTTCAATCACTATTTTAAGTTTAATAAGTTTAATTGGCTGACATTTTCTAGGTAGAAAATAGTATTATCTGCAAAGAAGTTTTCTTTATTGCTTATTTTGCTTAGACTTAAAGTCAGAGGCAAGGCTGGATTTGTGTAAGTCACTTCCTGATGGCTTATTTCCAGACTTTGTTTGTGGAGTGAAGGCAGAATCTCTGTATGTAGATTTGAAATTCCCAGGACATTGGTTGTATGACCTTCCTTCAACCCCTGGAAATTCTAATTATTAAGGATTATTTCTTTTCAGGACAGCTTTATTGAACCTTCAGTGAAGGTTCATGAATATGTTTTATTTTTGAAGATAATTATTTAAATAAAATGAGAAACATTCCATGTGTCTCTGTTAAGAACTCTTAAAGAGTAAAAATTAATAGTACTTTTATTTTAAGAAAGGTACATGTTCAAGGAGCATTTATGAATTGTGGGTATTTTTTTGGATACTTTGGTTTTTATTGATGTGGAAACTAAGTTAAACTGAATAAAGATAAAAAGTCTGCAACTACATGAATGTGGCTGGGGCAGACTTTCACGCCTGTGTTTTTTGAAGCAGAAATAATGCTTAATATTTATACAATAATAATAAAGGTGAGCCTTTCAACCTAGTAGTCTGTATCCTTAGTTCTCAGGAACATGGCGAATGCTAAGCACTTGAGTGCAAAGCACAGGGTCAACTAGGATAACATAGATCTTACTAGATGCCAGTCTATACTTCTTTTCACACTCAATAAAAGGGAACCACCTACAAACAAACGTTAGTCCTATTCTGAGTCAAGTGATACCATGCTGCTTTCAAAATGGGACAGAGGAATTCTGAATCTTCTTAAAACATACAGCAATGCATTGCGGTGAAATTCTATAGGGCAATGCATATTCAAATATTTATGCAGCATGCACACTGTTAGGCAGGATTGTCTAGAAGACCATTACAAATCTGGTTGCAAAATTCTTTCCTTCCTCTTATGTCTAAAAGGGATCTTCAATTGACCACTGAACTCAAAACTCTGGGAGAGTCATGAAAAAAATTAAAAGTGAGAGGAGGATCAAGGTTTAACTGAAAGAACGGGGGTGGTGGGAGACTTGGGAGAAAAGGGGAGAAAGGAAATAGAGTATATAGATTGTTCAAGAAACTTCGAGTACGTGGTGATACCAGTGTTGCAGAGAATGAGAGAAAATGTCCATTCTAGTTATTAAAAATGACCATTGCCAAAAGAAAAAAATAGAATTTTAGAAAGTGGTCATTGAAATCTAACTGAAAGCAGATTCACCTATCTGTATAAATTTGAGTCAAGGGTTCCTCATCAAAATTTCTCTTTAAAAGTTAAAATTTATGGCTTTTAAACAGCAAACATAAAGTATTGGATGCACCCTCTTCCTTCTAGAAGTCGCCTCAGTAGGGAAAAATTTGATTAGCAAAGTCCTCTTTGATTTTCTTGCTACACCTTGTCTCAGTTGTCTCCTGGGCCTGATTGCCTGAAAATCTCACCTGTTTATATGCTACACACACACACACACACACACACACACACACACTGGCCTCCTTAGGAAGGAAAGTGGGGAATTGGTAACAGATGTGTACATGCTCTGCATGATGAACATGTTGGGAATATCTGTCTGTCTATGCACACCTCATAACCAAGTCTCTCTGCTCCCTCATGCATTAGCCATATGTGACAAAATGATGCTGGAACAGCCCTGTGTTTTCAGCCTTGTTGATCTATGACTGAGCCATAACCTCAATTACCTGACTGAAGTTTGTTCCCAATTGCCTGTAGAAAGACATCAACCCCGACTTCTGCAAAGAATTATTCCCTTAGATAGTGTCCTCAGAGTATGGTTGGTCACAGTAAGGTGGAAGATTTAGAAATGGTTATTAGGACATGATTGGTTTGTTTTTATCTAAGAAATTGGCAACAGACTTTTAAGGCCTTCTTATGCCCCAATATTTGAATTTGGAAATATAAGGGTTCTTTGTATAGGATCGATTGGGCAGTTAGAAACAGAGTTGCAGAGATTAGTAGTTTCTATTAAACATGAGGCAATATCTCTGTATATTTGTTCTACATACAGACGGAACACATATGGTGAAAGAATATAGCCTTTGTGCATACATTTCATGATTTTAAAACTTGTAATATTACTGTGTCTTATTCAAATGCCTGCCTCTTGATCCATGTACAAGTTCGAAATGGGTCTGTGTATTCTTCCCCCCAATAGTTCTATTAACAGATAATTTACCTATAATTGACATATAATTTTAACCTAATTGTATCTGCAACAATCCAATTTTCCAGCCATTTTAAGTGCTATAGAAGTCATTCACAATCCTGGTCCATGGTAAGAGGGGATTAACCAGAGGGTTAATCCATGTGTACGTACCTGTCATTTTAAAAACAAGCAAACAAATAAAGACTAGAAATAGCATTCAAATGAGTCTAAAAGGAGATCAAATGATAATATATTAATATTTCGACATAACTATGTCTGCCAGAATTGACTTCACAATGCTCTGTCTGATAATGGGGCTATTCACATCCCTCAGCTATGATTAAAGGGGACTCACAGGTGAATACTGGAAATGAATTTTGAACTTCCACAACTATCCATAGCCTTCTGCAAAGTGGGTGTTCAAAATTTAAACTCTGATGCTTTTGCCTTCTTTGGATTAACATATTTTCTACAATCCTTGGCTCACACAAACTGATGTGTTTCTTCCATGTGGACTTAAGGACTTTTTTATTTTGCTATTTTGTTGGATTATATTGGATATAGAGAATTTTTGCATCTATGTTCTGAAGGAATATTAGTCTGTATTATTTTGTCTTTGTGGGGTCTTTGTCTAGTTTGAGAATTAAAGGTTATGCTGGCTTCATAGTATGAGTTTGGCAGTTTACTGTCCCATTTTTCATTCTGGAATAGTCAGTTAAGCTAGTGACATCTCTTCTTTGAATACACGACAGAGATTTCCTGTGAAGTCATTTGACCCTGATAGTTACTTGGTTGGAAGTTTCTTGATGACCATCTCTATTTCCTCCACTGTTATGGGTGGGTTCAGGTTTCATACACCCATCTGAGTTAGTTTGAGTGAATGATGCACTTATAGGCATTTGTCCATTTCACAGAGATCATCCAACTTGTTCGAGTAAATCTTTATTTTTTTGTACAGTGTTACATAATGGCATAATGTTCTTTTTATTTCATTTGGATCTGTTGTGCCAGCATTTCATCTTTTCATCTCTAATTCTAGATATTTGAATCTTCTTCTTCTTTTCATTTGTTAACCTTACCAGTGCTTGGTTACTTTATTAATCCTTTCAAATAAACGCGTTCTTATCATATTGGTTTTCCCATTATTTTTCTGTTTGCTGCTCTGATCACTATAATTTTTCCTTCTGTTGTTGGGAGATGTGTGCTGTTGCCCTTTCTAGACGCCAGAGTTGTTGTGTTAAGGTGTTGAATTTGGATCGCTCCTCTTTTTTCATATGTGTTTTATTTGTTATAATTTTCCCTATCACATAGCTTCCTTTGCTGTGTCTCAAAATTCTGGTATGGTCATTATTGTTTGTTTCAAGGCTTAAAAAATTCCATCACTTATTACTTTAAAAAGTAGGTCTTAAGTAGCATGTTGTTCAGTCTCATATGTATGTCCATATGTTCCTGTTCTTTCTATTGCTGATTTACAGTTTTATAGCATTGTGAACTGAGAAGATGGATTGCAGGATCTCAACAGTTTGGGATTTATTGAGTCCTAACATATGATTTTTTCTAGTATATGTAGTGTGTACCCTGAATAAGAATACATGTTGTCTTGTTGTTGGGTGGATTGCTCTGTACAGGTTTAAGAGGACAACGTGTTTGATCGTGTTCCTAAGTTCCTCTGTTTCTTTACTAAAAATGTAGTATCTATGTGTGAACAACATTTAGGGAAAAGATTATGTCTCAGGGGTGAAGTTTAGCATTTACTTAGCACCATAGCCAAGTATTAATTCCCTTTCCTCAGCTGGGCCACAACTGTAAGTTATGTATAGTCCATTTTATTAGTGAGATAGGGACCACATTGCCCTTGGTGGTAGAAAAGGGGAGACAGTCTCAACGATTGTCCTTCCATTTATTCTGCGTAGCTATTGAAGCAATGCCCTGACAGTGGAGCTCATAGTGGTGAAATCCTCTGAAAGAGTCAGTAGCAGTACAGAGGGTCCAGTTAACATGACAACGAGGTAGAAAACCACTGTAGCTAAAGAGCAGCACACAGATAAAGAGCATGATAAAAACAAGGATCAAATGATATAGAAACGCTAATCCTAGGATCATAGGAGCTCAGATGACGCAGTGGTTACAATGGGCCGTCAATCACAAGGTTGGCAGTCCAAAGCCAGCAGCTGCCACATGGGAGAAACATGAGGCTTTCTATTCACATAAAGAGTCTCAGAAACTCGCAGGGGACTTCCTCCTCTGCCCCGTGTAGCCACTGACTCGATATCTCCTTGAAAACACTGAATTTTCATGTAACCCCACAATTGTTGCTGTTGTTAGGCGCCGTCACGTCAGCTCCGACTCAGAGCAACCCTGTACAAGATAGAACCAAATACGCATGCTCGTTCCCGTGGCAGGCTCACGATTGTTCCTACGCCTGCGGCCATTGCTCCACCTCTGTGCCAATCCGTCTTGTTAAGGCTCTTCCTTCCTCTTTACCAAACATGATGTCTGCGATCGTTAGGGTTTGTTTGTTTTTTTTGCCTACATGGTACGTGGAAGAAGACGTGATGGGGTGTAGTGAGTTGATCAGGTTACAGACTGATGAAATCCTTTGGAAGTGCTGCCGAGATATATGAGGGGGTACTGGGAAAAAATCAGAATTGCAAAGGGCAGAGCAGAGTTTTCATAGTACGCATTTTCTCCTCTAGGTGAGAATTGAGGAACCCCTTCTTAGTATACCCAGTGGCATGGCCGAGAAGATTCTCTCTGGTCACAGTGAATTTTTTCATAAATGCAGTTCTGTTTGAACCTTGGTTTTTTTTGTGTGTGTGATGGCCAATTTGGGAGAACTGTGGTGACTGTAAAATGTTGTTTCCTGATCAGGAAAATTGTCATAGAAACTGTTGTAATGTTGAATACAATTTACAAGGACAGCACTGTGGAAAAACTCCAGTGTACAAGTGATTTTTCTCATTTCAAAAAAATTGGTATGGCAAACCTCATTCTGGATGATCGTTCACTTCCTAAGCAGATGAAAATGTCCACTCATGATGCATTTCGAGCTCATTCCACCAGGTCAGCCTGTTTACCAAGTTTTCTGTGTAGTGGTTCTGAAAAGATTGCACAACAGTGTGCAACAAGAAAAGTCTGATTTGTGACAGATGGGGGACTGGTTTTGTTACCACGACATGGAATTTGCTCATGCAACCATCTCAGTGCACTAGTTTTTGGTTTAAAAAAAGCAACAACATGCTTCTCTGCCCCATGCACCTCCTTACTCACCTGGCTTTGCTCCTTCTGACTTCTTTGTGCTTCCACCAATGAAAAGGGGAATGAATGGACAGTAATTAGATGATGTAGCAGAGGTGTAGGATAAAACCAACAATGAGGGAAGTTTTTTTCAGCCAACCAAATAGATGAGTTTGAAAATTGTTTCCAAGAAAGGAATCACAGATTTGACCAATGTGTTAAGTGCAACGGAGAGTACTTTAAAGGTTATAAGGTTGTTTTGTAAAATAATTTATATGGTAATAATTTATAAATTATCAAAGTTTCATGAAGTAGGGGAGAGGAAGGAGGGGGGAATGAGAAGCCGATTCCAAGGACTCAACTAGAAAGAAATTATTTTGAAAATGATGATGGCACCAAATGTACAAATGTGCGTGACACTGTGAATGGATGGATGGATGGTGATAAGGGTTGTATGATCCCCAATAAAGTGACTCGAAGGAAAAAAGATCAGAGAGTAGCTGCAAAAGCTATATTAAACTCAATGATTTGGAGTCCATCTCAACTCATAGCAGCCCTTTGCAGGGTTCCTGAAGCAGTGAATCTTTACAGAAATAGATAATCTCACTTCTCAGGGCAGCCAGTGTCTGTTAACCAGGAGCAAATCACCAGTCTGTGGAGGCGATGGTGATTGGTAAAGTGGAGGGGCAACAAAAGCAGGGAAAGCCCTCAGCATGATGGATTGACCCTTGGCTGCATCAGAAACAATGTAAAGATGGTGTAGGACCACGCAGTGTGCATTCTGTTGCTATGGGTCCTGGACAACTTGATGGTTCTAACAGGCGTCAATCGGTGGAGCCCTGGTGGTGCTGTGGTTATGTGTTAGGTTGCTAATTGCCAGGTCAGCAATTTGAAACTACCAGCTGCTCCAAGGGAGACCAATGTCTCGAAACTCATAGTGGTAGTTGGAATCAACTCAATGGCCATGAGTTTGGTTTGGGCTTTTAGAATAAACCAAAGGAGCCTTGTTGGCCGTATCAAGTAAGAGTTGGACTGCTAATCACAACATTGGAGTCTAAACCCACCAGCTACTCCACAGAAGAAAGATAAGACTGACTCCTCCTGTGAAGGTCGACAGCCTCAGAAACCTACATAGGGGTGCTGTGAGTGGGAATCAACTTGATGACAGTGGATGAACTTGAGGAAGTACACCAGAGGAGCAACTCAGCAAAGGAGGGTGAGACTGGTCACACAATTTGAAGGAGATAATAATATCACTGAACTGTAAATAAATAAAATTTAAATGCATAGCTTTGGGGGAGGGTTTCCTTTGGTGGGGGTAGCTTCTTAGATGTCCCCTTTTCTGTCACTTTGTTGGTTGGACCAGTATACTGCTTAATGCAGCTGCTCTGCTTCATCAGGTGTACCATACTACCTGTGAGCTGTTTGGGACCTTGGCCACCTTGCTGAGCCAAACCATGGGCTACATTGATGTGCCACACTGTTTCATGCTTTGGCACTGTTCCACCTTGCCATGTTTGCTCCCTGTGGGATGGCTCCAGGAATCTTGCCATGCCTCCAGATGTCACACCTCCAAATGCCACATGTCATGTCAGCTACCTCCCATCACTATACCCTAAGGCTCCACTGTGACTTGCCTCACCATGCTATGCTACTGGCCTCCACTAGCCCTTCTTCCTACTTTCTGCTTCCCTGGCCTTTGAGTCATGACTACGTGAGTTGAAAAAAATATTGCTTATGTTAACTGACCCGTGAAAGTGGGTTAGACTGAGCTCTTTGTAATGTTGTGTGGACCAATTAGCTGTTATAATTTCTATTTTAACATATGTATATATCATTATAACTTCCCTGATTTTTTTTCTAGAGAACTATGCCTAATATAAGATCCTTTTCCAGGGTCTGGTCTCTTCTGACAATATGTCCAAAACATGTATGAAAATGTTTTACCATCCTTTGCACTAAGGGATACTCTGGACTTAACTTATTTTAATACAGATCTCTTTTTACTTTTTTTGTTTTTGTTTTTGGGGCATCACTGCTCCCTGGTGGTGGGAGTAGGAGGCCCAACCTTGCTGCTGGATTTGAACCTCCAACCCAGTGGACTGCAGTCCTGCACACAACCACTACGCCACCGGGGTTCAGCCCCAGATCTGTTTTTACTTTTAGCTGTCTATGGTACTTTCAATATTCTTCTATAGAAGTATAATACAAATACATGGATTCCTTCTTATTCAATATCCAACTTTGACATGCCTATGATGCATTAGAGAATACCAAGGCTTGGGCCAGGCACATCTTAATCCTTAAAGTTACCTCCTTGTTCTTCCATACTCTAAAGAGTTCTTGTGCCCCAGATTTACCTAATGCTATTCACCTTTTGATCACTTTACTGCTACTTCTATGAACATCCATTGTGGATCCAACTAAGACAAAATTCTTGACAACTTTAAGCTATTTTTCACGATGTTACCTGCTGGTCCAGTTGTGAGGATTTGGACCATCTTTAACATCTGCAAACCATACAAATGGCTATAATCCTGATCTTCATCAGCAAGTGATCAGATTCCTGTCATTTTCAGTAAGCAAGATATGTCATCTGCACACTGCCAGTTGTTAATAAGCCTTCCTCCAATGTCACATTCTTTTACATATAATCCAGATTTTCTGATGATTTGCTAATATATATTGAACAAGTAGTATGAGAGGATACAACCATGATTTACCACTTTTCCAATTTTAAACTATGCAGTGTTCCCTTGTTCTGTTTACACAACTGCTTTTTTATCCATATAAAAATTCCTCATGAGCACAATGAAGTGTTCTGGAACTCCCATTCTTCTCAAATTTATCTGCAATACATAATATTCTACACAGTCGAATGTCTTTGAATACTCAAAGGAACACAAGTAAGCTTCTTTCTAGTGTTCTTTGCTTTTAGCCAAGATATGTCTGACACCAGTAATCCTGTTCTGAATCCAGCCTAAACTTCTGACAGTTCCTTGTCAATGTACTGTGGCAACTGTTGTAAGATCCTAAGCAAAATTTTACTTATGCAAGATATCAATGATATCATTTTATAGTCTAAGCATTCTGTTGGGTCACATTTCTTTGGCATGGGCAAAAATATAGACCCTTTTCAGGCAGTTGGCCAGGTAGCTGCCCTTCAATTTTTCTGGAATAGTGCTTCTTCTGGAATAGTGCTTCTGGAATAGTGCTTGCAGTGCTTCTTCACCTTTATGAGACATTTAAATGGGCATCTATCAATTTCTGGAGACTTGCAGCTCCATAGATTCTTCCTCATATTCTATCTCCTGAAATGTTGGACTGTCAACTTATTCTTTTGAGTAGTGACTGTATTCTTCTCATCTTCTTTTGTTGCTTCTGGAATCATTCAATATTTTTTCCAATAGAATCTTTTAAAATTGCAAAGAAAGACTTTAATTTTTTCTTCAATTCTAGTTATGCTGAGCATGTTCTTTCTTTGTGGTTTTCTTGTTCCAGTACATTGTGCATTTCATTATAATATTTGGCTTTGTCTTATCCAGCTGTCCTTTGAAACTTTTTATCTAGCTCCATGATTTCATCCTTCCTTCTATTTACTTTAGGTACTCTACAGTTAACCGCAGATTCTTTTGTGATATCCATTTTGATTTTTTTCCTTTCTGTCTGACTTTTGTTTTCTTTTAATTTGTAATTTGTAATCATTTTATTGGGATCTCTTACAGATATAATGACATTCCATAGTTCAATCACAGCAAGCAGTGTTGTATAATTGTTATAATTGTATAATTGTTTACACAATCCATCAAAACATCTTTCTTTTTGAACTCCTTAATGTCAGTCCTCTTTTATGCCCTCCTACCTCCCAGGAACCCTTATTACTATTATTTTTCTTTATGGTAGTTACAAGATACAATATGTCCACTAACATGCAATTCTATGGTTCAGTCCCATTGAATGGGGTCATCAATGCTATCAGCTATCAGCTATCATCAATGCTATCAGCTCCCTATTTCTCCTTCCTCTCTTCCAGTACCCCCAGGGAATCATTACTCCTGCCATTATTTCTGAAGGGTTATCTATCTTGGCTTTCATATACAGTCCCTCTCAGAAGGGCCACATGGAAGGAATGAAAAACCCAGAATGCAGTATAGCACTGAGGAACCATGTAAGTTCTTTAATATTTCTTCTCCTTGCTATTATGGATTTTATGTATCTTACTCCATTTATCACGTTAAATTTGTATAGCTCACTTTTCTATTTAAGATTGTTCTTTCCATCTTTTTAATAAGCTCTTACTTTCTGCATGAAGGATGGTCTGGTATCCTCTCACAGCTCATCATTAGTTCTATGTAGAAAATCTATTCTTGAGGTATCCTCAGAAGGTGGGAGAGATGCAGAGTTTTGACTCCTGTGAAACTGTATTGAT
Source organism: Nesogale talazaci (assembly GCA_004026705.1). NCBI lineage: Eukaryota > Metazoa > Chordata > Mammalia > Afrosoricida > Tenrecidae > Nesogale > Nesogale talazaci. The sequence goes on from PVJH01009510.1 coordinate 32,365, forward strand.
TTGCTTCAGCTTTATCCAGAACTAATGTATAATTGAATGATGGTCTGTTTCACAATCAGTGACCTCTAATCTGGCTTCAGCTGTTGATATTCAGCTTCTTCATTATGCCTTCTCACAAATATAGTCAATTTGATTTCAGTGTATTCCATCGGGACAAGTCCATATGCACAGTCCCCTTTTGTGTTGTTGAAGAAGGTATTTGCTATGAAAAAATCATTGGATTTGCAAAATTCTATCGTGATATTTCTAGTTTCATTTCTTTTTTTTTTTTATAGGCATCACTGCCCTGGTGGTGGGAGTAGCCTCCCAGCCTTTGCTCCTGGGAGCCGGAATTGAACCTCCATCCCAGTGGGCTGCAGTCCCGCGCACAACCACTACGCCACCGGGGCTCAGCCCCTCTAGTTTCATTTCTTATCACCATGTCAATATTTTTCAACTACTGTTTCTTCCTCATTATTTCATATTTTTGCATTCCAACCACCAATAACTATTAATGAATCTGGATTGCATGTTGGATCAACTTCAGAATGCAGTGATTGGGAGAATTCCTCAATTTCTTCATCACGGGCTTTTGTAGTTGGTACAATTAAAGTCGAATAGTTGTTGCTTTAATTAGATTTCCTTGAAGATGGATAGTTAGAATCTAATCACAGATAGCATTGTACTTCATGATGGATTTGGCAAGATCCTTTTTGACCATAAATGTGATGGGATTCCTATTCATTGTGTTGTTCCTGGCATCATATAATTTTCTGATTAGAATGGACAATACCAATTCATTTCAGCTCACTCATGCCCTCAGACTTGAGGGACTCATCTGTTGACATTATCTCTGGCAATATTATGATCCTTTTATTTAAACATTTGGTATTTGACAGTGCTTCCAATCTATGCATAAGGTTTTTAGCAGTTTCTTTCTCTGAAGTGGGGAGCTGAGTACTTCTTTACTATCTGTTCATAGTTTGGAAGTTCCACTGAAACCTGTTCACTATGAGTGATCCTGTTGGCATTAGAAATTCCACCATCACAACCCATAAACCTCCAATCATGACAAACTGAGAGAAAAATGATGGAATCATCATATTGGTCCCCAAGAATCTCTCATGTGTATTTTGCCTCTGCCAGATTTGAAATCAAGTCTGTTCAACTTTCCTGAGGCTCATGTCTTTTCGTCTTAAAGTGGAATTTCAAACCTTCAGTAGCCCCACACTAGGCTCCCTGCTCAGGGATGAGTCCTTTGGACCTAGAGTTGGTTTCACAGGATTTAATAATGTAAATTTGGACAATGAATGAAGCTTAAACATGAAGGTGGGTCCATTGTGACTTTGTTTACTCCTAGATAACTAAAACTTGGGAATTATGTCTTGCAGTAGAGCCTTGGCTACTTCAGTGGCCCTGTCCATCCTAGTCAGTTAGACATCTACTCATCTCGATAAAGTGTCATGTAGGACTTGGAGATATCTATAGTTTTACACTGGGCCAGAGTAGTAAAAACCGCTTTTCCAAACTGTTCCAGAGAATTTGCCCTTGCTTTGCACTGGTGAAAAGAGTGGAGAATATTTAGACCTTCCTTGTAGTTTACTAATTTGACAGGGGGCATGACTACCCTGTTCATCTCTTGTTGAGTTTTCTACTAATTCTGGGCTTCTTCCATCTCCAAATGAAATTGGTAGTCAGTTTTTCCCCATCCTTAAAAAAAGACTTTGGTTGGTATTTGTATCAAGATAGCATTAAATTTATGTAGTGCTTTATATGGGTCTGGCATCTTTACTTTATTGAGTCTTCTGCTCCATAAGCACTGGATATTCTTCAATTTGTGGAAGTCACTTTTGTGACTTTTAATAGTGTTCTGAAGTTTTCTTCATACAAATATTTGGTTCGTTAGTTAGGTGTATCTCTAGATATTTCAATTCGTGGTCAGTTATTGTGAAGGGTACTGCCTTTTTTATCTCCTCGTCCATGATCTCATCCAGTGTATAAACCAATCCAGTAGATTTCTGTTGTTGTTCTTGTATCCTGCCACTCTGTCATATTCCTCTATAGTTTCCTGCACTCCTCTTATGGAGTTTTTGGGATTTTCAATGTATAAAAATCACATAATAATAATAATCATTTCATCTCCTTTTCCCCAATTTTATTTCCTTTAATGTCTTTTCTTGCTTATGTTGTTAGCTATGATTTCCAGTACAATGTTGAATAAAAGGTGGGACGGGGGCATCCTTGTGTGGCCCCCTTTTTGAGTGAGAATGTTTTCATCTTTTCTGCATTGATTACTACATTGACTGTTGGTTTTTCATATATGATGTGTAGTACATTGAGGAATTTCCGTTCCATTCCTGTCTTCATTAGTATCTTAAACAGGAATGGGTGATCAATGTTGTCAAATGCTTTTTCTGCATCTATTAATATTATAATGTGGTTCTTATCTTTTTTCTTGTCAATGTGACAAAAAGTGCTGATGGATTTTCAGATGTCAAACTATCCTTGCCTCCCTGAAATGAATCCCACTTGGACATGATGATTTATTCATTTTATATACTTTTGTATTTTGTAGGCCAATATTTTGTTAAAGATTTTTGCATCAATGTTCATTAGGGATATTCACCTTTAGTCTCAATTCTCATGGAATCATTGCACACTTTAGGTGCCAGTGTTATGCTAACTTCATAAAAAGATTTGGAAGTTTGCCACCCTTTTCTATACCCTGAAAGAATTTGTGTCAGTTCTTGTGTAAATACTTGGTAAAATTGTCCTGTGATGCCAACTGACCTGGAGGAATTTTTTGGTTGGTACTCCCTTGCTAACTTTATTTATTGCTATGGTTTTGTTGAGGTACTTCACATCATCTGGGATAATCTGGGGATTGATTATTTTTCTTACTATCTGTCCATGTCTTCCACATTGTTGAATTCATTAGAGTACAGGCCTTCATAATACCATGTAACTAACCTCTTAATTTCATCAGGGTCCATTGTAATTTCCCATTTCAACCTTTATCCTGGCTATGGATGTTTTGTCCTTCCATTCTTTGGTTAGGTTTACCAACAGTCTATTGATTCCTTTAATCCTTTCAAAGTATCACTTTCTAGCTGCATAGAATTTTTGCATTAATTTCTTGTTTTCCTATTCATTTATCTCTGTCTTGATTTTTATTATTTATTTTCTTTTGCTATTAGTAGTTTCCTTCTGTGGACTCTGCTATACTTGCTGGAGGCTTTGTGGCAGAGTACCAATCGTCTTTCTTCCTTTTTTATGTATTCATTTGCACTATCAAGCTTCCTCTGAAAACTGCTTTTGGTTCTTTGCATTCTCGTTCACATTGGTTTTGAAAAACTTCTTTATTACATCTGTGATCTGGACTAGTATTCACTCATTTTTCAGTGGGGTTGTTTATTTTCCAATCATTTGCCCTTGTCCTGTTGATTTTCCAGCATTATTCATAGTGGTCTGAGTGATCTTTATGGGCTTAAAGTTACTCACACTTAATTTGTGCCCCAGGATCTAGTCTATATTTGAGTATGTGTCATGTGTGCTTGAAAAGAACATGAACATTTTTTCACTAGGGTAAAGAGCTCTAAAAATGCTTCATAGATCATTTTGCCTAATTGCTGAGTTCAGTTCTGTAGTTTCTTGTTAAATTTCTGTACCTATGATCTATCCTTCTTGGAGAGTGTTATATTAAATTTACCTAGGATGATTGTTGAGCCTATGAATTTTTTCCCTTCTTTGGAGTAGTTTCATGAATTTCACAAGGCTCTCATTGGACACATATATATTTATTATGCTCACTGGTTCCTGGTATACTGTTTCCTTGAACATTATATAATGCCCCTCTTTATCTCTTGTTATGGCTTGCACTTTGAAATAGATTTTGTCAGAGATTGGGGTTGCAACCTGCTTTTTTTTTTGAATTGCCATTTGCATGGTATATTTTTTACCGCTCTTTTTTCTGAGCCTGAATTTGTCTGCAAGCTTGAGATGTGTTTATTGTAGACAGCAGATTCATGGATTATGTTTTCTAAGTAAGTCTAATATTCTCTGTATTTTAATGAGTGAGTTCAGTCCATTGATATTCAGAGTTATTACATCCATCTGGGCAATCTGCAATGTCATCTTGTACCTTTTCTTTGAATATCTACCTTCTTATCATTGCATTTTCTGTGGGTATTGTGGGGTATTCATTCTTGCCTTATTTCCACCACGTAGCCAATATCCTATTGGGGCTATTTTCAATGTGTTGACCTCTTGGTGGAATTGCTCTCTGTAGTGGTCTACTAATTGTACTCAGTGTATGTTCTCCTGACCCATTGGGTCAGTAAGCATTTTTTGTAGTGTTTGGCTTCTTTTAAGATATTCTTTGAGATTTTTCTTACCTGGGAAGACTCATACTTTGTTGTCTATCTTGGTAACTAGTTTGGCAGGGTAGAAGATTGCTCGACATTGTTCTCTTTACTTTTTTGAAAATGTTACTCCACTCTCTCCTCTTCATGGTGTCTGCTGATAGGTCAGAGCATATTCTTATCTGAGGACATTTTCTGCTCTTGCTGCCATTATGATTTTATTTGTTTCCTCAAAGTTGTATAGTTTAACTATTATGTGCTTTGGAAACTTCTTCCTTGGATTCAGTTTAGCTGGTGTCCTATCTGTTTCCTGAATGGTTGCCTGATTCTCATTTATTAAGCTGAGGAACCTTTCCCCTAGGAATTCCCTTGCTATTTGGGCCATTGACTCCTTCACTGTGTCTTATTCTGGTAATCCAATTATTTGAATGTTGTTCCTCTTCATAGTATTAGGCATTGTTCTTATGTTCTCTTCAGTTACTTTGATTAACTGGCTTGACTGCCTTTCTTGTTTGTTGAAGTCTGTCTTGTTGTCCTTGAGGTCACTGGTATGGTCTCTGCTTCTTCTAGTCTCTTAGTATCGTCCGTTAACTTGCTATTTGCTTTTCTTATTTCATCCCTTAATTCTTGTATTTCCTTCTGTTGAGTGGCCTTTATGTCCTCTATACTTTCATCCTTTTTCTATATTGCTTCCCTCATATCCTGTATGACTGCAAACAACATTTTAAGGATTTCTTTCTGTGGTAGATCAATGCCTGCTTCTTCTATGCATGTTAACAGAGGGTTTCTAAATATTTAGTTTCTGTCTATGTGTTGTTTTAGTAGAATTTGTTGCCACTTTCTATAGACTCAATGATCATAGGGTTTTCTTTGGGAGGTTCTTAGGAATACTTCTGTTGACTTGCTGTAGTTAATTGCAGTTGGTGGTAAGACTATTGCTTTATCTCATGAAAGTTTCACTCTCTCCCTAGCCAACTGGTATTCTGCTATTCAAGGGGCAAATTGAATGACCATCTCAGGGGATGTTTATCAGTTAGTTGTAGGCTATAGGAGACACTGCACTGTTTGATAACATGGAAAGCTGTGGTTATGTAGTCCACAAAAGCTGTGGTTGTGTAGTCTCAGAGGAGGTATGGAGATGCCTGCTGCACCACGCATAGCTACAAAGATTGAATGGGGCCCTAGGCAGTGGGGAGTACCAAGAGGACTGGCAGTGTTTCCTGAAGTGGTATGAAGTGGCTTAGAGGTTGGCCATGGGTTTCCTCTGTGGCACAGCGCACTGTGGATGCAGTACAGGGTTGCTGTAGGTGGCAATAGTGTCACAGAGGGTGATAAGGGGTTACCACAGCAACATGGGGCACCTAGGATGTGGGAGGGTTTACCCTAAGTGTCATGTAGTGCCATGAAGGGTGGGTGGATATTCACACATTCAAGGACTTCTGTGGAAGACTGGAAGGACTGCCTTATGTGGCATGGAGAGACATGGGATGTAGCCAGAATTTTCCCCTGCCATATGGTATTCCGCTGAGTATGGGCAGAGCTTCCCTAGCTATGTAAAAGGTTATGGAGGAGAGGTGGAGTTTCCTGCAGCCACATGACCCATTGCAGAGGGCTGATGAGACTCTCATAGGCGGCATGAGGTGCTGCAGGGAACAGGCAATGGTTTCCCCAGCCACATCAAGACCTGTGGGCAGAGGACAGGAGTCCCTCCAGCCACATAGAGTGTCAAGGAATGTTCCTCCCATCATGTGTAGGGTCTAGGAGGGTGGGAAGAGAATCCACCATTTATGTGTAGGGTCTAGGATGGTGAGTGGGAAAATCTACGAGCCATCTGTAGTGCCGTAGATGGCAAGTGAGAGCACTCCTAGACACCTTGAGACCATAGAAGACAAGCAGGAGTTTCATCAGCTTCCTGGTAGAGAAGCTGTGGAAGGCAGTGGAAGATCCCCTAGCTATGTGGAGGGCAGGCAGAGTTGTCCTAGGTGTAAGGGAACACCCTGGACATGGGTTATGGTGAAAGAAAAACACTATTATCTCAAGGTAGCAGCAGCTGTGGCTTGTTAAAATAAAGCCCATGGGCTAGCTAATGTAACCTGGCACTGGCTGCAACTGTGGTGGGGCTGAAAGTAAGTCTAAGTCAGCTGCTGCAGTGGTAAGCATAGAGCCCACAGCTCTTTAAAACCTAGTGGATCTGAGTCTTCTTATCTCTATGATGCTCCGCATATAACCTGGAAAAGTGGAGTATCCCTCTCAGTCCCTCTTTTGTATTGGTTTATGCAGTCCTCCTCTATGTGTTGCTCAGTTACCATCTTGCCCCGTCTTCAAAAATAAATATTTTTGTTAAATCAAATAAATAAGATGAACTATGAATAAATGGCACATCCATCAATTTCCCTTAAAGCATTTTTTTTTTATTCCTAAGTGAATTTCTGTTCCTAAAACAGAGCAGGCAAACAGAAGTGGATATTGAGTGGTTTTAAAACCAGGACAGTTATGTACCTGGTTGCATATTTTCTCCATATTTATCTGATCTATAATTTAAACATAAGTGAAAGAAGTTGTCACATAGTAAGATGGAAGCAGCACCAGGACTGGATAAAGGTTCATAAACCTATGATTAGCAGATGATATAACCTTGTGTACTGAAATCATGAAGCACTGGGGGCAGTTATAGATAAAAATCGAAGACGACAGCATTATTGTGATTGGTTTTGTTTCACCTTGTCTGGACCAGGATTCTCAGTAGTTGACAGTTAAGACCCAGGAATCTCTCCATATTGTTATATGAAATTATGTAATCAACATCATAATGGAATCTGCTCTTAGCAGCCAATCAGTTGTAAGTTGATCTGGGTAAAGCAAAACACACTCGTTTCAGTGCTTATGCAGTTAAAAGAAAGTTTATTCTGCTGTAGAGGCTAATTCCTACCTAAATAAACACTGTGGAAAGCCTGCTGGCTTTTTGATGGATCCTGTTTCTGGTCTTAAGTCAATGGCCTTTCATATTGCCGCCATCTCTTAGAGTGACCAGTGATCTATCATTTGATTAACTGACCTTGATTCAATTCCACTTTAAAGCTACAAGTCTGACCTCTGAACTTTGATTCATCGGCCTCTACCTCAACCAGCCTGTGATCTTCTTGTCTCATTTGCCAAGAACTGGAAAAACTGGATGATGTTTAGCTAGTTTTATTCAGGGTCTCAATAGTTTGATTCTGGTAGAAAGAGGGAAATGTGGGATGGAATCTTTTTTTGTGTGTGGCATCACTGCCCTGGTGGGAGTAGGAAACCCAGCCTTGCTCCTGGAGAGGTGCTGCTGGATTTGAACTGTCAACCCTGTGGGCCGCAGTCCTGTACACAACCACTAGGTTACCAGGGCTCAGACATGGGATGGAATCTTAAACTCATAAAATTCTGTTTTGATGGAACAATCTCTGAGTCTAATGCCCTGTGTCAATTAAAAAAAAGTTTTATTGACATGATTCACTTATCATATGCTTCTGTAGTTGACTTGTACTAAATGGAGTTTTACAATATCACTTTCTTCTCTCGTATTTATTATTAGCACCCAATTTACCTTATCCCACCTCCCCTCCATAACACCAATAAACTTCACATCCAGATATTGTCTCTGTCACTTCACTCATCCAAGACTTCTTATATTGGAAATCATATATGTTTTAAAAGACCAACAAAAATAAAAATTAAACCAGGGAGGGAAAACCACAGTGAAGAAAAAAGAAGGCAATATTAAAAATGAGAACAAATTTAAAGCAGGCCTGGTATAACATTTTAATCAAATCACACTACCATAGTTGAATTTATAATACTCCTTTATAGAAAGGCTATTCATATTTCTAGACTATGGTCAGAGAATTAACCAGAGGCTTAACCCATATTGGGGCCCTGCAAATTGATTTTGGGCCCCATTTTTACCCATAGTCATCTGAATTTGGATTTTCACAATTTAAGTTCTGCTACCATTCCCTCTTTTGGATTTTCATTTGACTATTTATCATCCTTGGATCACCGAGGCTGCTGTGCTTCTTCCATGTGGACTTCACTTCGTACCTCATTTAAATGGCTATATGTTTGAATACAAGTCTGGAAGATCTCAAAAACTATTGCTTTTGATAGCAAGGTACCATCTGGTTTCTTAACCACACTTTGTTTTTGTACCTATATTTTCATTGATTTCTTATGAGGGTGAGCACTGTGCAGGACTATATCATAAGAATCAATTGTTCTTAAATTGGAAGTAGATTTAAGTGTGAGCCCCCAATCCATTGCCCTGTTACAATCTTTCTTCCAAAACCATCCCCTAAAATGATTATTGAACCAAACACTACTTAACTCAATTAGTAAAGAAGGCTTACCTTCAAAAGATAAATCAAAAGAACATTTACCTTCAGTATAGGCCTCATGTAAAGAATTATGTGTATAATATAAAATTGATAGTATCTCTGAAGCATAGATAAAAATGTTTAGGAGGCCACTATATCTCAAATGTGGTGGCATAATTTGGGTATAGTTAATAAAAATGATGACACGATGTAAAGAATGTAAACTATACCCATTATTTATACATGTAAAAGTTATTTGGGTATGTATGTTATGTACATTTTGACCAAGAAATAAAATAAACACTAAAAAAAACCCTTCAATCAAACTTGACAGATACAAATTTTGTCATAAAGTTTTTATTCTAAAAGCAAACTTCACTCATTAGCAAATTGCACTTGAGGAAACTTTAGCTACTGTTAACTGGAACTTTATTTAGAGAAGAGGTGTTTTTTTTTTTTTTAGCATTTATTGTCCTTCCAGCATTTATTAGTTGCTGTAAGCCAGGTCAGTCTCATGGTCACCAAATCTTTAGCATGTTTGAGTGCATTGTGTTAGCTATCGTGTTAATTTGTCTGATATAGGTTTCTTTTATTTTTATTGAACCTCTAATATATTGCACAGGTTATCTTTTTCTGGTATCGATCTTTAAGAATAATTATTAATTAGGAATTAATACATATTTCATAGTTTAATCATGATGAGCAGAATTATACAATTACTACCACAGTTTCCAAACATTCTTTTTTTCTTGGAATCTTTGACATCTTGTACCTTTTACCACCATCCACTCCACCCCATCAACACCATTGTATACCCCCAAACTCTTTTTTAAATTTTTAATTTTTTAAAAAAAATTTCCAAACTTTTATTCTACCTGCTGTCCCTAAAGGTTCATCAATCCTTGGTTTCATAAAACAAGAAACAGAAAAACATATGACACAACTTCAAGAGAGTGACTCCCAATATAATAACACCTCTGAGATAACCTCCAATATGAATAAACATAAACAAAACAAAATTATAGAAAATGTTAAAAACTAAATCAGATCTAATGTGCATCAGAAAGGGGATCAATTGACCAAATTTTAACCCTCCAAGTCAGATTTATCCCTTTAATCTTCTGTATTCATCTCCCCAGTGAACTCTGCTTAATTACCACCTTTATCAAAAATCAGTTGTCTCTGTTTGAATTTTTTTATTTCTGATGTTTCTTTCCTGATCCATTGGCGCATGTATTTGTCATTTTATTAGTTCCAGACTGTTTTGACAACTGGGGATATATAGCAGGTTTTGAGGTGAGGTACTAAAAGATGGATCACCTGCTTTGTTCTTTTTAAGGAGTATTTTGTCTATCTTGGGTTTCTTCCATTTCTATATAAAGTTCTTCATTAGTTTTTCAATTTCTTTGAAGAATGATGCTGGCATTTGAATTAAGATTGCAATAAATTTGTAGGCTGCTTTAGGTCATACTGACATTTTCAGAATATTCAATCTTCCGATCCATGAACATAGAATATGTTTCCATTTGTACATATTCCTTTTTCTTCTGTTTTTTAATGATTTTATTGGGGGCTCTTACAGCTCTTATATCATTCAATACATCCTTTGTATCAAGCATATTTGTACACGTTGCCATATTCATTTCCAGATATTTTCTACTTGAGCCCTTGGTATAAGCTCCTTTTTTCCCCTCCTCCCTTTTTTAATGAACCATTTTATTGGGTACTCATACAACTCCCCTCGGTTTCCTCATTCTTTTTTTTTTGGAGGGGTATCACTGCCCCCTGATGGGAGTGAGAGGCCCAGCCTTGCTCCTGGAGAGCTGCTGCTGGATTTGAACTGCCTGCCCTCTGGGCCGCAGTCCCGCACACAACCACTACGCCACCGGGGCTCAACCCCAATTTCCTCATTCTTATAGAACTGTTTCTACTATCTCATAAGCAGATCTACAAGGGAGAAAGAGCCAATCATGCAAGTAGTTGGGGGTGGGAGTGAGGGAATATAAGCATCAAAACATCCATGTGCAGAATCCCTGGATTGGAGCAGTATTGGTGTGTTTGAAGAAGAACAAAGAGGATGTCATAGATGAACAGTGTGGCCTCATGGAGGATGGTAGGCAGTACTGAGAGCTCATAGACATCATCTTCTCATTGCTTTCATTTCCTGTCCACTGGGCCCGAGAGCAGGTCAATGAGAGCGGTTCTGAGACGGAACTGTTGGCTTCCAAAGCATGGCACTTTTGCTTCAGTTGAATCACTTCAGGTACCAGCACTTCCTCCACCGGTTAGATGGTCTACGTTGAGAGGGAAACAGGTGAGTGGCAGCCTGGATGGAGGCAGGCTGGTATGAAGCAGGCTTGGGAGAGGCAGGCTGAGAGAGAGCTATATATTCCTTTTGATTTCTTGTGGTAATGTTGTATCATTTTCTTCATACATGACTTTTGGTTGTTTATTTCTGATATTTCAGCTTTGTGTGGATATTGCCCATGTCATTTTTTCCTTGATGTCTTTTTCAGTATTCTCATCACTGGTATATAGGGATCCAATTGATTTCTGTTACACTTCCAAACTCCCAGTAACATTGCCCCTCAGAGATAAACTCCAATAATAAATTGCTTCCGGAAATCCTCTTGTGGATCCCTTAGGATTCTCAATATACAAAATTATGCCATCCACAAATAGTCAAGTTTGACTTCTCTGCCCAATTGTGTTCCATTGATTTCTTGTTGTTTGTTTGTTTGTTTGGGGTATCACTGCCCTCTGGTGGGATTTCTTGTTGTTATCTTATCATAGTTCCTAAGACTTTGAGGACAATGATGAATACATGATAGCAGGGATAAAAGACATGCTTGCCGGGCTTCCTTGTTCAGGGGAAATGTTTTTAGCCTTTCTCGATTGAGTGCAATATTGGTTATTTTTTTTTTATAAATGACTTTTATTGTATTGAGGAGTTTCCATTCTACTCTTATCTTCTTGAGACATTTTATTAAGAATAGATGTTGGATATTGTCAATGCTTTTTCTGTGTTAATTTTCATGATTGTATGGTTCTTATCTTTTTTTCTTGTTTTTTTTTTGGCATCCCTCTGGTGGTGGGAGTAAGAGGCCCAGTCTTTGCTCCTGTGGAGCTGGAATTGAGCCTTCATCCTAGTGGGCCGCAGTATCTTTTTTCTTGTTAATGTGGTGGATTACATTAATTGCTTTTAAATATTGAATCATCCTTGCATCCCTGGTATAAATCCCAATTGGTCATGGTGTATTGTTATCAATTTTTGATATATTATTGGATTCTATAAGTGAGAATTTTGTTGAGAATTTTTTCATCTATATTTCAGGAGAGATATCGATGTGTAGTTCTCTATCCCTGTAGTTTTCACCTGGTTTTGGTATCAGGGTTTTGCTGGCTTCATAGAATGAGTTGGAGGCGGGGGAGGGTATTGCTGTTTGTGTTGGTCATGGTTGGCTAATGAAATAAATCTAGAGACATGGAACAATTGTATCTTGAGAAAACATCCCCATCCAGTCCAGATCAAGTCTCTAAATTCAACACTACTTCACAAATCTGGTGGTACTGCCTCTTCAGACTCACACCGTCACACACAATGATGTTTAATACAGAAAGATCACAGGCTGGTGGGGCAAAGTCGTGTCGATCCAATGGTGGTAGATGTAGCGCAAGGACTTTGACTGCCAGCAGTCTGGCTAAAAGTGGCTCATAAACAGGAAGGTGAGACACAAGAGAATGTGGCCCTTCTTCAAGGAGAAAGAGGATGTTCCCATAATACTCAGGAGAAGGTCATGCCGACAGAAAGACTGTGACCTGATTGACAGACTAGTCTCCACCCCATTCACACTTAAAAATATCATTTTATTGGGGGCTCATACAACTTATCTCAAACCATACGTATATTCACTGTGTCAAGCACATTTGTACATTTGCTGCCACCATCATTATCAAAACATTTTCTTTCTACTTGAGCCCTGAGTATCTACTCCTCATTTTTCTCCTCCCTCATCCTCCCTCTCTCCCTCATGAAACTTTGATCATTTATAAATTATCATTATTTTGTCATGTCTTACATTGTCCGATGTCTACCTTCACCCACTTTTCTATTGTCTATCCCCCAGGAAGGAGGTTATATGTAGATAATTATGATCTGTTCCCCTGACCTCCCCCACCTCTGTACCAGTGTACATCCTCTGGTCTAGCCAGATTTGTAGGGTAGAAAATGGAACCAGATAATGGGGAGTAAGGGTGAGGAAAGAAACATTAAAGAACTAGAGGAAATTTATATGTTTCATTGATGCTATTCTTCACCCTGATTGGCTTGTCTTCTCACTGCAACCCTTCTGTAAATACCCCATTCATTCTTAATACCCTCAAGTTGACATGAGATTATGTTACTATCAATCACTTTACTTCTATATTCCAGAACAGTTTGTGTAGGATTAGAGTAAACTTTTCTCTGAATACTTGGTAGAATTCTCCTGTGATGTCATTTGGACCAAGACTTTTTAATTTTGGATTTTTTAATGACCTTATCTATTTCTTCTTTTGCTATGGATCTGCTCAAGTTCTTAATGGCCATATGTGTTAAACTTCAGAGAGAGTGAATTTCTAGCTATTTGTTCATGCCATCCAGATTATTGAATTTTTTGGAATACAGTCTTTCATAATAATGCATTTTTAATCTCTTTATTTCTCTAAGGTCTCTTATGACTTCCCCTTTTTCATCTCTAATTCTAGTTATTGACTTCTGGTCCTTTTTTCCTGTGGTGGTTCCATAATCTGTGTCAATTTGAGAGGAATATGAGTGAAGGGGTGGAGCCTGACCTGTCAAAAAAGATATAACCAGTGAGGCCTCTGTGTAGGCATGGCCCTCTCCTGAAAATTTTAAGAATTCCTTTATTTCCTTCTTTAGGCAGTCGGCACTTTTCTTTCTCTGCTCACTCCATGATATGATGCTCTACTGACAAGACGCATGGCAGTAAGGCCTGGCAGGTGGAGAAGTCATATGGACATACCCTGATGCAACCAGACCTCTGAAACTGTAGAAACCACATAGAGATCCCTGCCAGCATTGAGATGTTTACAATGCCACTGAACACAAGACTTCCAACCCACTGGCCTGTTATTCTCTTATATTCAGCATCATTGCATGTATTTCATGAGTCTAAAGAGGACTTTACAGATTCGCAGCAGATATTATTGGATTTATGAACTTGATATGGACTGGGATTGGACATTTTCTCAATATTCAATTGCTTCTATATGTAAACTTCTTTTATATATATGAATCTCCATTAAATTTTTTCTCTAGTCTACTCAGACTAACACACTTCCCTTTGTTAAGTTTGATAGCAGTTTATTTTGTTGATCCTTTCACTTTTTTTTTGTGGGCATCATTGCCTCTGGTGGTCATGGGCACTACCCAGTGCCGCTCCTGAGAGCCGCTGCTGGATTTGAACCACCAAGCCTGTGGGCTGCAGTTCTGCACTCAACCACTTAAGCCACCAGGGCTCAGCCCTTGTTGATCTTTTCAAAGAACCAACTTTAGGATTGTTTGTTTTGAGTGCTGCAGTTGTTGGTTTTCTGTCCATAAAGAACTGGGAAGTATTTTTTGTAATGCTGGTTTTGTTTTTATGAATTTTCTATACACTTCTTTGTTTGAGAAAACTTTATTTCTTATATAAATTTGATCATAAGCTTTGCTGGATGAAGAATTCTTGGATTGCAGTTGTTGTCTTTCAAGTTTTGGAGTATGTTGCTCCTATTTCTACTTTTCTTCAGATGGGTCTGAGCTTATTATCAGTTATATGTCTTCTTTTTTCTCTATTGTTTCCTCCATTATTCTCTCCTTTTCCTTGAAGTTGGCTAATTTGACAACTATATGTCTTGATGTGTTTTGAGGGTGGGGGGGTGTTAGTCTGGGTAGACTAGAGAAAAAAAATCATAAATGCACATTTGTATATAAGAAAGAAGTTCATATGCAAGAGCAATTTAACATTGAGAAAACATCCCAGGCCAGTCCAGATCAAGTTCTTTTTTTTTTTTTTTGGGGGGGGGGGAGCATCACTGATCTCCGGTGGTGGGAGTAGGAGGCCCAGCCCCACTGCTGGAATTGAACTTCTATCCCAGTGGACCGCAGTTCTGCGCACAACCACTACGCCACCGGGGCTCAGCCCCCAGATCAAGTTCTTAAGTCCAATATTAACCCATATGTCTGATACCAATATATAAAGTCCTCTTCAAATTCATGAAACTGCAATGCAATGACACTGAATGCACACAGAACTCAGGCCAGTGGGTGCAAAATCAGTGACAGTGGAAGCATTTCAGTGCTGGCAGGGGTCTCCATGTGGCTCTTCCAGTTCCCAGACCTGTATCAGGGTAGGTTCATGTGGCTTCTCCTCAGGGCTGTCTCTCAGGGAGTGAGGAGAGAGAGAAAAAGAGGGTCTCTCCCACCTCCCAGAAGAAAATACAGGATTTCCCAGAATTCTCAGGAGAAGTCCATGGCCACACAGAGGCCTCATTGGCTATGACCAGTTGACAGGCTAGACCCCACCCCTTCATTCTTAATTCTCTTAAGTCCCAAATTGACACCAGATTATATAACTGTCACAGGGGTTATTTGGTGTTCTCTCTGCTTCCTTGATGGTTATCTTCTCCTACTTTTTGATATTGGGGGAATTTTCTTCTAAGAATTCCTTTATTATTTTAACTGTAGACTTACCTGTTTCTTTCTGCTCAAGCACCCCAGTAATTCAAATGTAAATTTGCTTCATGGTATCCCACATCATCCTTAGGATTTCTTCAGACTTTTCTGTTTTTTTGTCTCTCTCATTTGCTGATTTGTGTTTGGTTGTCATCTAGTTCATGGTTTTTATTTTCCATTTCTTGGTGAGATTTTATACTTTGCTTTTTATTTCTGCTACTTCATTCCTTAGTTCCTGAATTTCCTGTGGGTGTGTGGTTATAGTAGCTCCATTTCTTTTTTTTTAATTTAATTAATTTATTTTTAAAAATAATTTTATTGGGGGCTTGTACAACTCTTTTTTTTTAGACATCACTGCCCTCTGGAGGGAGTGGGAGGCCCAGCCTTGCTGCTGCTGGATTTGAACTGCCAAGCCAGTGGGCCGCAGCTCCGCACTCAACCACTATGCTACCGGGGCTCAGCTCTGTGCAAGTCTTATCACAATCCACACATATATCCATTGTGTCAAGCACATTTGTATTCTCTTTTGTTAAGAACATGAAAATGGTTCTTTTTTTTCTAAAAATCATTTTGTATCACAATACTTACATTCATCCATTGTGTCAAACACTTTTCTATATTTGTTGCCATCATCAAATATTTCAAAATATTGTCTTTCTATTTGAGCCCTTGGTGTCATTTCCTCATTTTCTTCTTCCCCTTCTCTATCCTCCCTACCTCATAAACTCTTCATAATTTATAATTTTATTGTTTTTTCATGTCTTACACCGACAAATGTCTCCCTCACCTAATTTTCTGTTGACCATCCCCTTGGGAGGTGTTTGTCGATAATTATGATCGGTTCACCTTTCTTCTCCCACCTCCTCCTTCCCCTGCTGGTATCACTGCTCTCACTATTGGTCCTGAAGGGGGTTGTTTCCAGATCTTATCTGTATCTCTGTACACATTCTGGTCTAGCTCAATTTGAAAGGTAGAACTGGGGTCATGATATTGGGGGTGAGAAGCATTAAAGAACTAGAGAAATGTTGGATGCTTCATTGGTGCTCTACCGTACCCTGACTGGCTCATTTCTTCCCTGTGACTCCACTATAAGAACATGTCTCATTGTTTACAGATGGACTTTGGGTCTCCACTTCACCCTCCCCCTCATTCACATTGATATGATTTTTTTGTCCTGGGCCTTTGATGCCTGATACCTGATCCCATCTATACCTCATGATTGCAAAGGCTGGTGTGCTTCTTCCACGTGGGCTTTGTTGTTTTTGACTAGATGACTGCTTGTTTAACTTTAAACCTTTGTGACTCCAGAAATATATCTTTTGACAATCAGGCACCATTAGCTTTCTTTACCATATTTGCTTATGCAACCATTTTGTCTTCAGCGATCATGTCAAGAAGCTGAGCATCACAGAATTCCAGGTTATTAGAAGTGTTATTGTTTTGAGGAAGTACTTGAGAAGGGGCCCAATATCTTTCTGCTACCTTAATACTTAACATACATACATAGATCTATTTCCCTATAGTCATATATATATATATATATATAAAGGTTTACATATGTACATGCCTTTATTTAGACTTTCATAAATGCCCACTTTCCCCTTGTTCTTTCTTTTATTTCCTTCTGCGTTCCTCTCATCCCACTATCATGTTTGGCTTTAATTCAGGTTTCAATAATTGTTCTTGATTACATTGCCCTTCTCCAAACCCTACCAGGCATACTACGTGTTCTTTGCCATCAATTTTAGATCACTTGTTGTTCCCTTGTCCCTGTGTTTGTTAGCACCTATTTCCTTTCCCGCACCTCCTCTTCTCCTTTGTCCCCCCAGAACCATTGATCCTGTTGTTTTCTCTTCTGGATTGTTTAACATGTCTATTTTATTTAGATAGACATGCATACACAAAAGTAAGCACAAAACCAAGATAAAGCAAAATTAAACAACAAAGTGAAACAACAACAAAAACCCCAAAGACAAAAAAAAGAGAGAAAAGTATATAAATATTTCTAGGTCTGCTTGTTGACCTTTAGGAGTGTTTTGCAATCCATTCTGATGGAGTGCCACACCCCAAAGTCTATTTTTGGTAGGATAGACCAGGTGGACTAGAGAAACCAATTCATAAACACTCATATGTGATAAGAAAGAAGTTTATATACAAGAGCAATGGAACATTGTCTGACATTAGCCCATATGTCTGATGCCAATCTATAAAGTCCTCTTCAGACTCACAAAACTCATACAAAGACACTGAATACAGGACAATCATAGTCCAGTGGGTTGAAAATCTTACAGATCCAGTGATGTTGCAAGCATCTCAGCATTGGCAGACCTTTCCACATGACGTCTCCAGCTTCAGAAGTCTGGCTCCATCAACCTCATTCTATGTGCCATCTCCACTAGGATTTCTCACAAGGAAAAGTGCAAGAGAGAAGTGTCTCCCACCGCTAAAAAGGAAATAAAGGTGTTTCCAGAATTCTCAGGAGAAGGTCATTTACACACAGAGACCTTATTTGTTACTCAAATTTTTTTTTCAAATTGACATCAGATCATGCAATTACTACACCCGGGTATTTCATTGCTTTTCTCCCCTTGCTGCTCTGTTGCATATTTTTGAATTTTGCCCCGATGTGATGAGGAGGTTAGATCTGGCACAATTCCTGCATTCTGTCTCCTGTGTTGTCTGTCCCTCATAGCACTATGGGTCAGTGAGGGACATCATGTCATGTAGTGGGGCTGGACCTATGGTCTTCTCTGTGTATTGGCTATTCTGAGTAACTTCATTTTTCATCTGTTTTCAGGATTGATCATTTAATATCCTGTAAGGCCATACATATCATTTTCTTGTATTCTTTATCTGGCAGATCAAAAGCTTCTTCTTCTGTGGATTGAACTGTGTTTGGGTACTCTTCAGTTTTTGACTTTTTTTCAGTTGCTGATTTTTTTGTGGAGCTGCTAATGGTTGTTCCTTAAGTTACATAGAGATTGAGCTGCATATGCTGCATAGGTTTCCAGGTTGTGTAGGGTAAGGGTGGGGCAGTGCCTTCATTAGAAAAGTGTGAGATAGGAGCTGAATACTGCATTTTGTGGAGTTGAGGAAGGAGTGCTAGTTGTGTGGGTAGGAGGAATAGAATATAGGTCATCAGGAGTACATTTTAAGTGGTAGTAATATTCATAGGAAGACTTCTTGTGAGTATAGTAAATTGTTATGAGATGTATTGAAGAGATGTGTTGTCACTTAATCAATTATAAGAGGGTGTGTTACTGAGGTGGAGGAAGCAGGGTCTTGAGGTAATGGTGGTTGGGATGTGTCATATAGGGAGAGACCACCCTTCTGTAATTGTGTTTGCAACAGAAGACCCTTTTATTGTGGGTTTCTGCACCACTCAGTACTATATGTTCTTTACGCTTTGTCAGGTGGAAATAGGCTGTTTGAGTGGGGACTCGAGGTGAGTGGAGAAGGGGGACTTCCATTTAGGAGGCAGTCCTGCTAAGGACCTAAATCCCCTTGACACCAGATACCCAGATAAGGGAGGGGTGCTGCTGGGAAACATGAGAATGCTGGACTCTGGTACCTCTGGCATGAAAAATAGTTTTGTGGTTTTCCTCCTTAAAAGAAAATAGGAAAAAAAGTCTAATATACTCTTGTAATTCCCAGTGGGTTCAGTTTGTGTTCCTGAGTTACTGGAGATGGAGCCCTTTCAAGTTACCTGGGATTTTTTGTTTGGTAACCATTAGAGTTTCACCCTTATAACAAGGGGAGAAGAAAGGATCTAGTACGGAAGTGTAATTATGAAGACTCTATTCCATGGGCCCTGAGGAGCTCCAGCATCCAGTTCCTCCTGTGTTCTGTGAGGGTATAGGGCTGTGGGCTCCACTTGGGAGACTGTCTGGATTGGGATATTATTTATGCAGGTAGTCACAGAACTAGGGGATTATGGAGGAGGCTGGCACTCTCTGCCCTACTGACTCTGCTAAGGCATCAAAGAGGGAAGATTATAGAGACCTGCTGTATTCTCTGTGGGCAAGAATTGGAGGGGGAAGTCTAAAATAATGCTCAACTACTGAGAGTCTAGGTTCTATGTCTAAACTTCCAGAATTGGCTTCCTCACCTGTCAATATCTAAGCCATGCAAAGGGAATTCTATTTTATAACCATTTTCCCAGAACTCTGATCTTTTTTTCTTTACTTAAAAAATTGTGAATGAGGTGTCATTATTTTCTTCTCATTCACTGCTACCTTTTACCCTTTTACATCCTTCATTCCCCAGTAACCATCACAGATTTTCTTTTGATATGAAACTTTTATCTACTTATTTATCTTTCTGAGAACATGTCCAAAGTAAGCAAGTGGAAGTCACTCCCATCCTCACTTCTGAGGAACATTGCAGATTGTGATTCTTCTAGGACTGATTTGTTTATTGTTTCAGTAGTCCATGGTATAGTCAACATTCCTTGCCAGTCCTACAGTTCAAAGAAATCAATTCTTCTTCTACCTAACCCCCCCACTCTCCAATTTCTACATGCCTATAAATTGACACATAATATTTATTATTAATCATTTAGAAAACATATCATTCATGTGATTTGTTAACAATTTCTAATGCCATATTTAGTAATAGTATTAACTTTATAGACAAATATCTAAAGGGATGGCAAAAACTTATCTAAGTTGCATCTGTTCAGAAATATTTATCTAGATTCTTAAATGCATGCTAAGCTCAATGTGGTGGGATCCAAGCATTGCCGTTTGCATTTCTCTTTGTAGTCCTGGCTATCAAACTATGGGTGTTAGTAGAAACTTCCTGCCAAGTGTTTCCCAGGTGTATCTTCTCTGCACGTTATCATGTTCTGACCTTTAGGAAGCTTTATTGCTGACATTAAAGAAAGAAAGCATTGCTGCTAGACAGGAAGGTCATGTTTAGCCTCTAGCAAAAAAACCCCAAAAAACACCAAACCACCGCGAAGCTCATCTTGCATAAGCTCCTTAGAGAATTGAGAGGGCTGCAGCCATCACCAGTATTGCAATGCAGAAATCAATAGGATTCGACATATCCTTACACTAATTCATTAATCCATTCATTCACAGCTCATTATGACAGTGATTCAATAAATATTTACTTGCACTCTACTATGTCAGAATACAGAACTTCATCCCCTTTAATTTATTAAATGAAGAAATAGTAAGCCCATTTCATTCTCATGAAGATGACTCAGACAGCCACTAGGCATTCTCCTTGTGTTATGTTCTTTTGGAAAGGGATTAGATTATGAGAGTACTTCTACCTGGCACCACGATTGTCACAGTGCTGTGTTATTACCTTCTGTTCTTGGGGAATTCTAACCACTTACTCTTCTTCCCTCTCTCATAAGCAGAATTCTGGGGGACAATGCATGCCATCTAAATATCTTTTGATGTTCACATAACTCTTTTTCTGAGGTATGTGTGTGTGTGTGTTGGGGTACAGAAGAGCGTATCTGGGTTTAATAAAAACCTGCACAACAGCCAAACTTTAAAAATGTTAAGAACCCACAAATATGTGGGTTACCTCATAGAATTCTATTTCTGTTTTTCATGTCATCGACAATTGAGATGTTCAAATTACCAAGCAAATGTGAGAGGGATATGTGTAGTGGGACAAGCACCTGACTTGGCATCGGAATCTGGCATCAGTGAACTCTCCGTCTGCCATGTTCTCCCACTGACCCTTTTTTTTTAAATGGTCCTCCAGAATGCTGTGTAGGCCCACATCTCCAGACCATGTTCTACAAAATTTAAATACATTTATTGTGTATGATCTTTCTCCAGTAAATGATTAGAACACAAGCAAGATTTGGTGATCCAGGATAGGCCTTCTTTTCCTCCCACCCCTCTGTCCCTGATGAACAGCCATGTTTGCAACATGATCGCTATGCCCATTCCCTTTGTGCTTCCATGTACTAGCTCACTTATCTCAATTAGGTGTTTATAATATTTTAAAAAAGTTTTATTGGCACATAATCCACATATTATACAATTAGGTAGCTCAACCATATCAAGAAGTTGTACAGTCATTTCCCCAATCAATTTTAGAACGTTTTATTTTTCATGGTTACATGACTTTTAAATTGAGTTGTGTAATTGCAATCAGTTCTAGTGCCCCTCCTCCCTGGGTGTGTAAGTTATTTATGCCAGACGCAAGCCTGTTCTTGCACCTTGTCTATTCTTAATTTCTTCTTTTTTAGGGGGGGCATCACTGCCCCCTGGTGGGAGTGGGAGGCCCAGCCTTGCTTCTGGAGAGCTGCTGCTGGATTTGAACCGCCAAAGCCAGTGGGCTGCAGTCCGGCACTCAACCACTACGCCACTGGGGTTCAGCCCCATAATGAAAACTGAAGACTTTTTTGGTAACATTTAGCACAATTGAATAGTTCTTTTTTTTTTTCCTGTGGCATCACTGCCCTGGTGGGAGTAGGAAGCCCAGCCTTACTCCTGGAGAGCTGCTGCTGGATTTGAACTATTAACCCTATGGGCAGCAGTCCTACACACAACCACTAGGCCACCAGGGCTCAGCCAATTTCTTCTTTCTATGTTAGTTTTCTAAGACACACTGTAAGTCCTCTTTCATGAAACTCCTCTGATATCTGTATTTTTTAAGTGAACAATGATTGTTATATGTCAAATATGGGGAATTTGTTTAATATCGTTCTAGATCTGTGAGCAGAGTAGAATATAGCTTGGCTTGGAAGGAGGGACCTACATATGGGGACCAATATCTGAGAGAGATCAGGGTGCAAGAGTGATTTTGCATCACAAGTAGAGAGTAACTTAGTAGCGATGGAGCTCTATTAGAAGCCACATGGATACAAATGGCACTTGTGTGAATTGAAAACTTTGGTGAAAAAAGAAATGACTGAAAGGTATTTTGGTGGCAGCTTTATGTGTGTACATAGCTTTAGCTATTTAAAGGATGATTTATGATAAACAGCTAGATCCTCTCTCATGGTTTCAGGAAATAAATGGACATTTTTGTGGTAGCAACATCAGCTATTCATAATGCTATTTTCCCCCTTGGTATTCTTTCTTTGTTTAGTTTTTGAATCATTCTCTCTCTATTTCTCAATCTCCCCTCCCTCAACTCCCCTTTATCTTTCCTACTTCTATTTTGCAGTCTTATATAGGAATACTAAACTTTCTTGCAATCAGAAGAAAACAGTATTGAGACTCTGGTAATTAAGATCTTCCACTCTTTTCTTATAACATATAGAGTCCTTGAAAAATCTAGAACACTTGAAATCCATGAAAGCATTTGCTCAAGTTCTCTAATTTATTATTCTGTGTTGTTTAATAAATTGCCCTATTTCCCTAAAGCTAAGTTAATTTATTTGCTAAATGAGGATAATAGCCATCTTACCTTATTGAAGAGAAGCTCTCGTAGTGTGTGATAGTCACAAGTCTGTTGTCAATTGGAGACTTAAGAGTGAAGGGGTAGAGTTTAGCTTGTCAATTAGGTAGCAGCTTGAAGACCTATTTGGAGATGCTACAGAGATAAATAGCTCAATGGAGGCATCTCTGGGGACAAGACACATGGAGCTTATGTTAGAGCGCTCGAACTGAAGGAGCCATATGGAGAGCCCTGCCAATGCTGAGATGCTTCCACTGCCACTGGAGCCACAAGTCTTTCCACCTACTGACCTGTGATCTTGCATTCGGCATCATTGCATTTGTTGTATGGGTCTGAAGAAGAATTCATAGATTGGTATCAGACATATGGGCGAATATTAGATTTATGGACTTTATCTGGACTGGACTGGGATGTTTTCTCAATGTTCCACTACTCTTGTATATGAACCTCTTTCTTATATACATATGAGTATCTATGAACTTGTTTCTCTAGTTAACCCAGACTAACACGTGGTGCTATAAGTTGGTATCACCTTGATGTCAGTAAGTTTAGTTTGAGTTATTTTATTGCAAGAAGCCCTGATGGCATTGCTGGGTAAACTTTTGAACCAGGTCAGCACTTGAAAAGCACTATGGGAGAAATGTGAGGCTATCCATTCCCACAAACATTCAAGTCATAAATTCTCTATAGGGTCAATGTGAATTGGAATAGACTTGATGGCAGAAGGCTAAATATGGATTATGTATATCTCCAAATAAAGAAAACAAAAATCCTCCACTGGATGAATACTCAATATCATAGTAAATGGAGAAAGTAATTTAAATTGTCTAGGATTTCATTTTACTTGGATCCATAATCAACATCCATTGAAGCAGTACTCAAGAAACCAAATGATGATATTTTAGAAGAGCCATCTGGGAAGATGGCTGTCATCGCACAAATGCAAATAGATTGCCTTAACAACAGAAAGATAAAAACACCCACAGTGTACAAAAAAGCTAACTAGGAGAATAAGTTATAAGCTAAATGGGCCTAGCTCCCTCTAACTCAGAGCCTTTGGGCACAGGGAGAACAAGTGGCATAATCTGCCAGGTGGAGATAATCAAATTCTAATGGGTTCAACTTGAAGGTCTGGTTCATGTTCCCACTGAGAACTATCTCTGCTCCAGTGATCAGTCACCTTGGCCACTCTATATCTTCCTGCCCTCCTTCACATACACACAGTGTCCCCACAGCCTGCTCCCAAAGAAAATCCTTTCCTCTGCTACCAGTTCATCCAACCCAGCCACAACATTCATCTGGGTAGGTATTTATGGCCATTCCTGAATAGCTAGAATATTCTGCCACCTAATGCAGATGCACTTCCACCCAAGGGCAGAGACTCCATTCACGAATGAATTTTTTTTCTCCAACCATCCCATTAGGCATCTATCTTTGAGGAATGTAACTTAAGGCATCTGTCAAGTCTATGTGATATACTTTCTTGTACACATATGCCCTACCACCTTACCACCCATTCCCCAACACTACACTCACTGGTCACACTCCCAGGTGCCATCCTGCCCAACCTTACTTCATGGACAGCTCTTCCCCTTCCAGCCCACCTGTGTTATACCATTCTTACATTTCCTGATTCTTTTCACTACATACACAGGCCCCCTCCTTCCAACTCTGTCACCCAGCCCCATCCTCATCTACCACCTGATCATACGATGCCAGTCCTGAGGTGCTCACCCTATCCATACAATACCTGCTTGCACAATGCCATCCTGTGGGCATCTATACACACATCAGTTCATCCTCCTCACTTTTCTCACACATTATATCTCTATTCTCATTCTCCTTTTCCTCTAGAAACATATTTGTCCTATACCTGTTAATTTTTATTATGCTTCTTAAAATAAATTCTCCACTATTTTATAACTCTGTTGATTTTCTTAATGACCATTTTCCTGCCCCTCCTCCACTCTTTTTTCCTTTCTCCAACCTGTTTTAATAACCCAGTTCCTATTAGTCTCTCTTGTAGAAAAATCAACCATCCCACATAAACCAGCAACTCACACAATTGCTATATCATGATGTTATGGAAAAGTAGTCAACCATGGTACACACAAAAAAATCAGAGAAAAATGGGTTTTGACAACTGAAAAAACACCCAGTCCTAAAGGATTACTTCAGAGAATATTCCCAAGGAATAGATTTTGAGCTGCTAAGGACATAAATGGTTCATTGGTTGCTATTTTTGTGTTGTTTTCTGCACTGTTCTCATTATATTTTTTTACTTGGTGCTTTTAACCTGTATGTTGCTTTCAGTTTTGTTTATTGCTATTATTATTATTTTCTGTCTAAAGTGTGCCCAATAGTATTTTGTATTGTCTGAATTCATCAATTCATCAATTGTCTGAAAATACCCCCATTTCTCACTCATATTTGAAGAGGAGTTTTGCTGAATAAAAGATTATTGCTTAATATTTCTTTTAGAGTTTCATTTATGTCACTGAGTTGTCTTCCCTTTTTTGACTAACTTTTCATTGGGAGAAAAATGTTCCATGTATGTTGATAAAGATTGCATTCATCTTTAACTAGGAAATCTGAGATGATTCTTATAGAGAAAGAACAACAAAACCAAGAACAGAAAAGAACAGCAATGGCAGCAGCAGACCTGTATGTATCAATAATGACACTGAATGTCGATGGTTGAAGTGCATTAGTCATTATTGCAAGAGATGACTAGATTTTCCAAGACTCATGAATCTACTTCCTACAAGAGACACACCTTAAAAAAAGACAAAAGTAGTCTTAATATCAAAGGATGGAGAAAAAATTATCAAGCTAATGGCAACCAAAAAACTGGAGTGGCAATATTAACCTCTGATAAAATAGAACTCAAGACAAACTTCATGAGAGATCATAAAAGACATTAAATAATGACTAAATGAGCAATATGACAAGAAGACATAATCATATTTGTGACATGATTCCAATGAAACTTTCTCAAAATTTATTAATCAAATTCTCACAGAACTAGAGAGAAATATGCAGTATGGTGCTAAGAGTAGGAGACTTCAATACACCACTCTTGAGGAAAGAAGATTCATTAGATGGGGTTGACCAAACAGACAAGTCCAGAGACACTCTTATGTGTGTAAAGGAGAACTTTATATCAAGAAATAGTTATGCATCAATAAAACATCCCAGCCTAGCTCAGATCAAGTCCATGAGTCTGATATTAGCTGAAATGTCTGATATTAGCTCAGGAAGTCCCCTTCAGACACACACAGCACTTTCAATGATGCTGAAAATAGGAAGCTCACAGGCTGGTGGGTGAGAAGGTAATTCCAGTGGATCCATTAGCAGTAGATGCATCTCAGCTCTGGCTCCTCCAGCTCTCAGAGTGTGGATCCTCACAAGGAAGCATGAAGCAAAGAGAGAGCTCATTCTACTTTCAGGGAGGAAAAGAGGAAGTTACCATCCTTAGGACAGGGTCATGAACACAAGAGAGAAACTAATTGACAGGCCACACTCCAGCCCTTTTTAAATTTTTTGTCAGGTTGACATGAAATTGTTTAATTATCTCAGCAGAGTATCAGGAACTAATGGCACAAGTAAATAACCAGCCTGACCTTCTAGACATCTACAGAATACTCCACCCAAACAACTCCACCAGCACATATGGTAGTCTCTTGAATAGACCTCATGTTAGACCACAAAGAAGGCCTTAATAGATTTCAAAATATTGAGATTCTGCACTCCACTTCCTTGGACCATAATGCTATAAAACTAGAAATCAAAAATAGAAACAACAGGAACAGAAAGTCAAACACATAATAGCATATTACTTAAAAATTGGTAATAGATCAATTAAGTGATTGAATTTAAAAATTCCTTGCAACAAAGGAATATCGGAGAGCACTGCATAGCAATCAATGCACAGATAAAAAAAGAGGATAAAATCAAAGTTAATACACTTAACACAGCATCTTTAACAACTTGAACAAGCACAACAAAATTGAGCTTCGCCCTACAGGAGAACTGAAATAGTAAAGCAGAAAGAAATCAAGTGGAAAAGAGAAAAATAATGGGAAAATGAACTAAGGTGGTTGTTTTTTTGACAGGATTAATAAAGTCAACAAACCACTGGCAAAATTTACAAAGGAAAAGAATAAGTCTAGTAAGATTCCATATAAATGGTTATTTTCTTTTTCCCACAAGTATTTAAAATTTTACACAATTTGCTAGATTGTTGATACTATTATTAGAAATACCAAGTGTTCCCTGAAGGCTACCCATATAATTTTATAATGTTACCTCTCTATGTATTTATACCTAAATCTAGATCTAGCTATGAATGAATTTGAGCTCACATATTATAAACCGTAATTTAGAAAAATTAGTTTTTATTATTTGGCTATGCTCGATAGTTGCCTTCATGAAATAACTACTGAAGATAGGGGTGTTGTAGAAAAATCTTGTGAAGATATTAGGTTGTGTCTGGCTACCAGAAAAAGAACAGCACCTGGGGTCTTAAAGGATTATATTAAAACGAACAGACATCCAAGTGAGGTGTCAGCTAAGTTCATGCTAAGTCCACACAGAAGAATCACACCACTCCATGCCCAAGAATCTAATCCAAAACCAGAGGAAGAAATTGCATTAGAGTTTAAAAATTCAGAATCCAGTTTGCAAAAGTCTATGGATGACAATGGAAGCCTACTATACATTTGCAGAGTCCATTGGAGACTGTCTCCAATGAATGCTCTCTGGCCATTGTCAAGATGTGTGATTAGTTTTGTCCTTAGAGAGCATTGGAAAATGGATTACTTAAAGCTATAGTTAGTTTAAAATTTATTTTGTATTTTATTCTGTCACTGATTATTTTTTGTCACTGATTTTTAATGACTTTTTTTATTTTATTCAGGATAGGTAACATAACCAGATAGTAACTAGATTAGTAGATCTAATATATTTATAGGAGACAAAGGATGTTGAGGGGGAATAGGAAGCTAATAAATATGGATACAATAATGAAGAAAATGATTTAAAAAAGTTGTGGTGATTGTTGCATAATTATCAATATATCTAAACCATTGAATTGTATCTTAAAAGTTGCTAAAAATAATAGCTAAAAGGGAAAAAGAAATGAGCTTTCCTATTATATAGGATAAGTCTGCTGCAGAACACCTTTCTGAAGTGTTATACAGCAAAGATATCGTATTGAATACTAAGTTACACCTACCCAAAGTCACAGTAATTTTAATCCTTTCATAAATAAAATTGAAAGGGAATTTATGCATTTCAATTTTTGTGTCAATGAAGAATTTTTAATATACTATGGGCTTTCAGAAGAATGAATGAATCAGTCTTGGAGAAAGTGCAGTGGGCACTCTCCATAGAAGCCAGGATGGTCAGACATTGTTTCACGTCATTTGACTCTATTGCCAGGAGAATTTAATTCCTGAAGGAGAACATCATGCTCGGAAAAGTAGAAGGCAGGCAACGGAAAAGTGGTTGAAGGGAGACATCGGTCAGTGCAAGACATGAAAAAATAATAAATTATCAAGGTTTCACGAAGGAGGGAGGTTGGGGGGAGGCAGGGGGAGAATGAGAAGCTGATACCAAGGGATCAAGTAGAAAGAAAATGTTTTGAAAACGATGATGGCAACAAATATACAAATGTCAGCACAATGGAAGGATGTAAGACTTGTGATAAGGGTTGTACAAGACCCCCAATAAAATGATTTTTTTTAAAGTGGAGGGCCAGTTAAAAAAAATAAAAGGACGATCCCAAATGAGACAAATCCCAAATTAGCCCAGTGGCTACAGCAAGGGATTCAAACATGACATCAATCGCCACAATGGTGCACAGTCACTGCGAGTCGTAAATGATTTCATGGCACCTAACAAAGCAACATATTGTTGAAAAAAATGTCCTGCGAGACTAGATGAAATTGCTAACTAAAATGCCTATGGTGAAAACTTTCTCCACTAGAGAAAGTTATGGCAGTCTGATTGCTTAAACATTGCACCTTGGAAATGCTATGAAAAATAAAACAAATTCACTGCTCCTGTGAATTTCCAAGACTGCAACTCTCTGTGGCACTAGAAAGTTCCATGTGTCCCTGGGGCTGGGTCTGGTGGCTTCAAGCTGCTTACATAAAAGATAGCAGCCCACCTTGTGCCACGGCTCCATCAGACCTCTCACCGGAAACCCCAGAGGGCTGTGTTAGCCTGTCTTGTGTGGTGTTAGGAGTTGGAATCCACGCAGTGCCGCTGAGTCTTGTTTGGGTTTGTATTATTGGTATAAGGATTAAAGAACAGAATATATGCTAAGGTGTCTTTCAAACTACAAATAATTTCATTATAATTAATTTCTTAGTCATTTTCATAGGAATATTTTCTCTCCCATTCTCTGAATTAATTTGCAGGAAATAGTTTTGGAAAGGACCACTGTGGCAACAATGTTTTTTTCCAGTCTAAATGGTCCATGTCTAAATATTAGTTCCAGGCCTCCTTCCTGCAGCAAGACTCTTGGCCCTGGTAGGCTGTAAATAGTGTTTCACCGAGATAAATGGAAGGAGGAGAATTAATGGGGCTTGACATAATGGCATGGAGTGCTGCCAAAGCCTCTGCTCAGAGACTTCAGAGGCCAGAGACATAGAAATGTGGCTTTAATTTTGAGAGTTAAGAAGTTTGGGAAAAATAATTTTTCCCACTTTTTAATGTAATGCCTTGAGGTAAATAATAATGAAACAAAACTGGAGAAGGAAAGTTATCTGCCTATGGACATCTCTACTTTCTATACTTCTTTTGCTAGAAAAGAGAAATTAAAGACAGGAGGGAACTGTTTGGGTGGCACAGCAGGCTTTCTCCTAGGCTCCTCATCACCGTGACAAACAGGTTTCTTTTCTCTTCTTGTTTTATAGCGGAGGATAATGTCCAGCTCATTACTGATTCTAGGCAATAAATAACAATAATGATGATGGTGAAATGTGCCGGGTGCTTACTATGTGCAGGTGCCATGTAACCCACTGGCCAGAATGATCATGACTAATTATTTCAACACTGCTTTCAGGATGATTACACATTCTAAAGTATGCCTATGCATTCCTCATTAGCAAATTATAAAATAGGTGTCATAGTCCTCATAATCAAGATTCAACACAATCAACTCAGAACCACAGATTCAAAGACTTGAAAGTTCCAGGGAAAGACTTTCAGTCATACTTGCTTATGTACCTGGATTTCCAACCGTTAATGCATGTAATACTTGAGAAAGGGCATCTTTTACAAATAATAATAAAAAATATTAAGATTGTGTTGAGACTCCGTTTTATTCCTTGTCTTAATGTCTCATCAGTTTTCTTGGTTTTTAAAGGAATATATAGAGAAATGAAAATAATTTAGAGGATGAGGTTGATTGTTAGATCAGGGAGAATAATGGATACCTTTCCAACCAATTGTTCAGTGCTTCCTCGACTGTTATCTCACCAAAGTATGTGAAAAGGCTTACAGCACAATCTGTCTTGGATGAAGTATGCCACTTTGTAGGGAGGGGTGAGGTAATCATGTTGAGAGGTTATAATAATGAATGCAGACAATGTTTTATATTTTCTAATGCTCTTCAGTATTGTAGGAGCTTATCCACAAAATAGACCTTTTCTCCATAGCACAATATGCTGACACAGCAGATAGAGAATCACCTTCCTACAATTTTGCTTACACTTATAATGAATCAGTAACCCCCAATCTGTGTTTTTTGCCAGACATGCTTTTGTTTTTTTTTAAAAAAAACTTTATTGGTATATAAATCACATATTATCCAATTTAAAATTTAATGTTCAATCCTATTAAGAGGAATTGTGTAATCACCTCCATAATCAATTTCAAAATATGTTCTTTCTGATAATCCTTATTGTTAGCTCACCATTTATTTCTAAACTTCCTTGACTCTAAACAATTATTAATCCAGGAACCACCTCTAAAAATTTATGTATTCTGAATTTCAAGTACAGGAAATCACATAATGCTATACTGCACTCTGAGTATATCTTCTTTCCCATATGGCCCTTCTGTGAGGGACTTTCCAATTATCTTACAGGTGGGTTTTGAGTCTCCACATTGTTTACCCTTCTTCACGTCAATTTGCTAGCATGTCTTTGAAATACAGATACCTATTCCATCGACACCTCATGATCGCAGAGGTTGGTGTGTTTCTTCCACATGGGCTTAGTTGGTTCCCTGCTAGATGACTTCTAGTTTAACTATAAGTCTTTAAGATCGCAGACACTTTATCTTTTGACAGCCAGGCACCATCAGCTTTCTTCAAAACATTTGCTTATGCACCCATTATGCTTTCAGTGATCATGTTGGGAAGGTGAATAATATACATTGTGGGTTAGTCTGGGTTGACTAGAGAAATAAATTCATAGACACTCATATGTGTATAAGAAAGAGATTTATATCAAAGAGCAATTGTATATTAAGAAAAGATCCCAGCCCAGTCCAGACCAAGTCCATAAATCCTATATTAGCCCATATTTCTGACACCAGTCTGTAAATTCCTCTTCAGACTCATGCAACACAAGCAATGATGCAGAATGCAGGAAGATCAAAAGCCAGTGGGAGAAAAGTCTTATGGATCCAGTGGTGGTGGAAGCATTAGCGTTGGTGTTGATCTCCGTATGGTTGCTCCAGCTCTAGGGCTCTCTCTCTCTCTCTCTCTCTCTCTCTCTCTCTCTCTCTCTCTCTCTCTCTCTTATCAGCACAGCTCCATGCGACTTGTCAGCAGGAATGTGTAGTAAAGAATGTATCTGACCACTGGTGAGCTATTTGTCTCTCCTTTGACCTCCAAATGTGGTCATCAAGCTGCGACCTGATTAGATCAAGCATAATTTTACTTATTTTTTTTATTTCCTCCCCTTCCTATTACAGTCCCAGTTCTACCACATTAAGTTTGTTAGACCTGCGAATATTCATTTGTTTGATGAAGATCATTCGATGCATGAAATCCAGGATAGATAAACCCATCAGAAACAGTAATGGGAGAAATGATTCCCTAGCATTATGGGAAGAGAGAGAGGAAAGGGGAGCAAGGGGAAACCAATAGCAAAAATGACTATGTAACCCCACCCTAGGGTAGCAAATAACAGAATCATAGGGGAACAGATACACTGGACAGTGTAAGGTATGGCTAATAATAATAATAACTATTGATCTTATTAGAATAAGGGTTTGTGGGGGTTAGAATGGAGGAGGAAGAAAAAGGGTTGAAGGATAAATGGGAACTGGTATCCAAGAGTTCAAGAAGAAAGAAAGTGTTTTGAAAATGATGGTGGTATTAATTGTAAAAGTATGCTTCCTCTAATTGAATTGTGAATTGTTAATAATATCCATAAACACTCCCAATAAAATGATAAAAAACAAATAAATATCACACAAATGAAAATAAGCAACAAAGAAAAGGTAAATATCAGCATTGACCAAAAACCAGAAAAACTTTAACCAAAGAGAAAGCAAAATTATCAAAAATTGAAATAAGTTTAAAATAGATCTAAAGAGAGATTACATAATAGGCTGTTAAATTTTAACCTAATTAAATCTGCCATCATCAACTTTATAATGCTTTCTGTTGAATAGCAAAGTGAAAATGATATGTGGACTTTAGGTAAGAGAGTATTTACCGGAGTCAATCCATATGGGGACCCTGAAAATGAATTTTTGATATTACACTATGGATTCCTTCCATAGCCTTCTGTAAGCCAGGTGTTCAGAATTTAAGTTCTGATATTATTCCTTTCATCATATTTGAATTTTATCATTTAAAATCTTTGGATTTAGTAGATGCCTCACTTAGATGGCTGTTTGCTTTAAGACAACCCTTTAAAATGTCAAATGTGATTCTTTCTGATAGCCAGGCATCATCTTCTTTCTTCACCACACTTTGCTATAACACCCACACCTTTAGTGATATGCTTCATTTTTCTGAATATAGCTATTCATTTTTCCAGCACCATTTGTTGAAGAGGGTACCCTTTCCCCATTGCCTTATATATATGCCTAACTTGATTTTGGATCAGGAAGTCTGAAAAATAATTGATGCATTTGAATTATGGATAGTATCATAGAACCCACAGGTGGAGAAAACAGCATGGTCCCATAGTCAGAACCTCTCTTAATCCCTCTCTCAAGAAAACTTTTGACATTGAGGAAAGATTGAAACAGTTTGAGTCCCAGATGTCCCTTTGAAAAAAAGATAACAATTTCCAAAGGTGCCAAGGGAATAAATTGACAAAAAGAACCCCAGAAAAAAGAATGAACTTATGGATTGTGTTCCTCGCTGGCAGGATGCCACCAAGGTACTAGCCACTCCAGACCAGAGGGGTGAGCACATAACCATCTCCTTATTTCCTGCCACTGATCAATTCACTCTCCCCGAATAAGTGAGGAGAAGTTAAGTGGGAAATTGGATTGAAGTATACACACACCTGTGAGCCCCAGGACGGAGAGTGTCCTGACTGACTCACTGTACACCAACTGTATTAGGGAGATGTAGGTCTGTGATGGATTGGTTCCTGGTAGGCTGGACCTCATCAGAAGAGTTTCTCTGGAGTATCAGGAAGACTGACAGTCTCTGAGCAGATCCAGAGTCATGAGCAATGTATTAAAGTAGCCAGTTGAATCATTAATGAATGAGCGTTTATTTGGGGGCACAAGATTCAAAGAGTTAATACTTGTTTGCCCACAGTCCAAATAATAATTGGGCTCAACACTAACATAGAGACCCTGCAGATGTCAATTTGTGTGAATCCTATTGTAAGTACTTGCTGCTCGCCCTCAACTCTGGTTTGGTCAATAATTGCCCGTTACCCTTTGGCAACTTGGGAAGCAGCAAATAGGACTTAGACAGAGTCTATATATGGTTGTTGACATTGGCCTCTAATGAGGTTATATTGGAATCAAATTGTCTGGCCATCTTTCCCCAGGTTCTGAAAGAGATGTGTAGGTTAACTCTTTATTCAAACATAAATAAATGAATTAATTAATAATAACACCATGTCTCAGAAGCAGCAGTTGATTTATATATACTTGAAGCAATGAGAGAAAACAAACAAGTAAATATAGTGCACACAGTTTGGCCTCAGAGGAATTCCTGAAGGAGGAGAGATCCATGGATCCACCCCTAAGAGAGATTATAGAGCTGGTCTCTAGTTACTTTAAGTGACTAGAGGGAAAATTAGAGATAGAGTAGAAACAAAAGCCATAATCCAACAATTCAAGAATGTCCCAAAGGAGTATTCTGACAAAAATGAATTAAAAATTAGAAATAATGCAACAATTTCAAACAGATAAACAAAAGGCACACTCTAAAATATTAGAAATTTAACATTGTGAAAGAACAAAGAATCAGGACAGAACCATTGGAATCAAGGATCAGGAATCTTGATCATTAATCTCTCAAGAGCAAAATATATAAAGACCAGGTCATAAAACTGATTTTAAAAACTGAAGATAACCTAAAAATACTATTGTACAACACCAAACGGAATAGCATATGCCTAATAAATGTTCCATAGCAGGAAGAAGAAATAATAACTACTAAGAAACTAGTTAATGAAATTTTAAGGAAGAACATTCCTAACATCATAACAGAGTATAAAATAACTATTAAGGAAGTTCATGGAATTCATTAAATGAAATTTTCTCCACATATTTTAATAAGACTTCCTAGTATTGAAGAATAGGAAAAAACACTGAGAACAGCACAGCAAAAACGAACAATTAAATACATAGTTAAGTGATCGGGATAAGTTTGGGCTTTTCCACAAAATCATTGGCTCTAGAAGGCAAGAGAATGATATATTCAAAATTCTGAATTAAAAAAAATTTTAACAAAGACATGTTTGTTCAGCAAAATTATCCTTCAAATATGAGGGAGAAATGAAAACATTTGCAGATAGGCAATGCTATGTCATGAAAATAAAAATAACTGCACAAAACAGAGTCAATTGGGCAGACAATAAATATTCAAATGGAGAAGATATCTAACTAGCCAAAATACAAGAAACTGTTTTAGAATTGAATAAGAAACCACATACAGATAGGAACTGGAAACACAGGGATCCAGGACAGATGAACTCTTCTGGTCCAGTGGTGAGAGTGGCAATACCGGGAGTGTGGAGGGGAGGTGGGGTAGAAAGGAGAAACTGATTAAAATGATCTACATATAACCTCCTCTCTGGGGATTGGACAGCAGAAAAGTGGTTGAAAGGAGACATCAAGAGAGTGTAAGACATGACAAAATTATAATAATTTATAAATCATCAAGTGTTCATGAGGGAGAGGGGATGGGAAGAGAGAGGGGGAATGAGGAACTGATACCAAGGGCTCAAGTAGAAAACAAATATTTTGAGAATGATGATGACAACAAATATACAAATGTGCTTGGCACAATGGATGGATGGATGGGTTGTGATAAGAGTTGTATGAGCCCTTAATAAAAGGATTTTTAAAAAATGAATAAGAAACCACAGAAAAACAACTTGCAATTAAAAGAAATTAAAATTCAGTGACAGCAAAAAGAAAACCACATAAACAAGAGAAAAATATTGAAAACAAACAAAAATTCAAAGATTATATCAATAAGATAATGAAGAACAAAAAAACATACAAAAATTATCATGAAAACTTAAACTAGTACATAATAAAAAATAGCAAAAGTCACATATAACAAGATCATATATGTCAATAACAACACTGAATATAAACAAACTGACTTCACCAGTTAAAATAGAAAGAATAACAGAACAGATAAAAAATAAACTTTTAAAATGCTGTTTACAACAATATAAGATATGAAATAATAATAATAATTTATAAACTACCAAGGGTTCATGAGGGAGGAGGTAATGGAGAGGGAGGTGGAAAATGAAGAGCTGATACCAAGGGCTTAGGTAGAAAGCAAATATTTTGAGAATGATGAGGGTAACAAATGTACAAATGTGCTTGATATACAATGGATGTATATATGGATTGTGATAAGAGTTGTATGAGCTCCCGTTAAAATTATTTAAAAACAAAAAGAAATGTGCCTTCAGTATGAAGACAATCTGACCAAAAATCAAAGACTAGGAAAAAAAATCAAGCTAGGAGCAGCCAAAAGAAAGCTAGAGTAGCAATATTAATCTCAAACAAACAAAGTAAACATAGTGATAGGCAAGAAAAGTCACTGAATCATTATGAAATCTTAGTTGAACAAGAAACCATAACCATAATTAATATACATGAAACAATTAAAGACTATTCAAATATATTTATCAAATTATCACAGAAATGAAAAGACAACCTTTACAGAAAAATGAAAAAAAAACACTACTATCTCATACTATATGCAAAAATAGACTCAAGATGGACTCAAAGATGTAATTGTTAAACCTAGAAATATAAAGATTATTAATGATAAAATAGTGAAAGGATTAGAATTTGTGGCATAAGCATACTATCAAGCATAATGAGAAATACAAACAACAGAAAGCAAATATATGACTGGGACTACCTAAAAATTAGATATTTATATGAATCAAGAGCATAATCTGGGGAGGTGGGATGGAGATTTACAAGCACATACCAGACAATGGAATACTCTTAAAAATCTTAAAATGTCCATGAAACTTCAACATGTCAAACAGAAAAAGACATATAACTAGCTTTCAAAAAATGTGTATGACATGAACAGACCACCAAAGAGAACATCTAGGTTGGCAAAAACATGTAAATAAATATTCACAATCATTAGCCATTCAGGAGCTGGTAATCCAAAGAATAATCCGCTATCATCTCACCCCAACATTAATAGCAATGTTCAAAAAAACAAATGAAAAAAAAATGTTGGTGAAAGTGTAGATTTTAAAAAGTGTAGAGGTTAAAGCCCTCATGCACTGCTTGTGGAACTGCAAAATGGTACATTTTCTCGGAAAATCAGTATGGCATGCTCTCAAAAGTTAAGAATAGAAATACCATGGGATCTATAAGTTTCTATACTTGTGTATAGCCTAATGAAATAAGAACAACAAAATGAATAGATATCTGTCCATCTAAATTTATCACAGCATTATTCATAATATCAAAAATGTGGGAAATAACCTGAATGTGCATCAGAGCAAGAATGAATAATGTTTGGTACATACACACAATAGAAAACTATGCAAAACTGGAGAATAACAATGAATCTGTGAAGCACCATATAACATTGGTAAACCTGAAGGATACTATGCTAAGTGAAAGTAGTGAATCACAAGAGGACAAGAAATGTCAAGAAAAGTGAATTCGGAAGTCATCTAACTTCAGATCAAGTCTCTCACTCTTAAGTTTGCCCAGTAATTTAAGGCTATCATATATTTGCCACTAAATCAACTAAATCCACATAGAAAGAGCATTCTAACCAGTGTGATACAAGAATTGTAATTAATAAAATCCATAAATAGGAAGGGAATTGTATTACAGCTTAAATTCTAAAAACCAGTTTTCAGAAGGCCATGGATGACAGCTTATATACTGCACACCTTCAAGTCTAAGCCCCAGTATGCTTGGTCCAGGGGATCTTGTTTCTGTGAGCATTGGTGTCTTTTAATAGATGTATTCCTAGAAACCCACCAGAAATCTAGTATGTCTACCTTAAACTTTCAAAAGAAGAAGAGATCATGTTTTGGATATGAGCAAATATAGCTATATTTGTATATATGTAAATCCATTTATAAAGTCCCTACATGGATTAAGTTTCTGGTGAATTCTCTGTAATCATTTACCAGATGTGTGAATAGTCTTGTCTTCAGACAGAGTGCATTAGAAAGTGAATTAATGTAGATTGTATTAGACTGGGTTAACTAGAGAAACAAATCCAGAGACAGTCATATATATATATATACATATATATATATATGAAAGCTTTTCAAGAAGTAATTGTATATAAAGAAAATATCCCAGCCCTGTCCTGTGCAAGTCCATAAGTCGAATTCTAGTCCATAAATCCCTCAGACTCATGAAGCTATATGCAATGATGCAGGAAAAACAGACTGGTAGGTGCAAAGTCTTGTGGATCCAATGGTGTTGGATGCATCTTAAGGGATCCACAGGCCTATATATGGCTCATCAGTAGGAAGGTGAAGGCAGTGAGAGAGGAAGTTCCCAGGACCCTCCATATGAGAAGACCATGTCTGCCAGGAGGTACCATCAGTCTAAACTCTACCCCTACACTTTGATGTTTTCAAGTTAACACAAAAATTCCCTAGCTACCACAAGATATAATTAAGTTATAAAGTAATTTATTATTATTTTTAATTTTGATACATTTTTAATGTGTCTGAGTTTCTATTGGTTTCTACTTTATTTTGGATTGGGTTTGCTTGGCTTTCTTGTTGGTAGTGGTGGTAGTACTGCTATTGCTGGTTTTTGCATGGTTGTCTTTATATGAACTCCAGAATAGATAAATCTATAGAGACAGAAACTAAATTAATATTTTCTCAAGGTTGTGCTAGGTGTAATCGGGGGAAAAGGAGAACTGATGATAACCAGTACAAGCATGAAGAAAATGCTCTAAAAAAGATTAGGGTGATGATTGCATAACTTTTAAACACATTAAAACTATTGAATGCTATGATACATGATTTTTATATCCATAAAACTGTTAAAATTCTTACATCAAGAAAAGGTTTTAATACAAAAAGAAATAAACTTTCATGGTTCCCAGGTGTAATATGGGAAGGAAGGGTATGAAAGCCAAAGGCTAGATGGTAAACAAGTGTTGGCTTGGGTTAGGGATAGGCAGTGTTCTGAAATTTGTAAGAATTAAAGCCAACAGACTTTTTTTCCTGGGGATCTCTGACCTGAAAGCTGAGTGATCTCTGGTAAGTTTTTTGACTCTTTGGGACTCTAGATTCCACATTTGCCAAGAAAAGTATTAAAATATGAAATTCTAGAATTTAATGCAAACATTTATATATGCAAATGTGAAACTGAGATAACATTTATCTAAAGATGAGTTTGGTTTCTTTCTATGGCCCAGAAGGCAATCAAAAAGAAATGTGCTCAGTTACCAGCCCTTTGTACAGCAGAGGGAGGAGGGAGAGAGCTCTTCAAAGTGTAGAAACCACAGTCTTTGGCCTGCATTTTCAGTCACACTAATATCCTCACGGCCTACATATACAGCTAATTTGTTCATATCTTAAACAAGATCACTTCTTCTTTTGAAGGTTTAATGCAGACATACTAGATTTTTGGTGGGTTTCCAGGAATACATTTTATTAAAAGACACCAAAGCTTGCAGAAACAAGATCCCCTGGACCAAGCATACTTGGGCTTAGACTTGAAGGCGTGCAGTGCATAAAGTATTTAAATAAAATAGTATCAGAACTTGTCAAATCAAAATTTATAAGACAATTTTGAAAGTTTTCTTGAATCAAAAACCATAAATATACTTACCCGGATGGGCCCATTGTTTGTCTTTTTTGCTTACATCAGAAATACTAGAGAGTTTTCCCTGCCTTTCAACTCCAAATATTATGTAAGCTTTCATTTAAATCAACAACCATTTACCAAATACTTTAAGCTTGAGGAAGTCTAATGGTAGGGATATAAAAGCCAGAACTTCTAAAGTTCTCTCCACTGTGGTATTCTGATGAGCATTTGCAACTCCACTTCTTTTATACTGAACCAGAACATTAATCTTAACAGGTTCCCAAATATACAGATCACTTAGAGAGCCCTAAGAATAGCCTGTGATCTTATTAAAATGGATTCTGATTCAGCATTTCTGGGGTAGAGATGTAAAACTTGATCCCTCAGTGTAAACTGCAAGCTCTGATGGAAACAATTAAGAAACTCACAAAGGGATGTATAACAGATTAGGCAGAACATATGCAAGGCTGAGTTCTATATTGGGAGTCAATTCACCTGCGGTGCAGAGAGAACATGGTCAGCAAGGCCCTTGGCCATGTGAGAAATGGCCATTAGACTGAGGCGTCAGAAAGAATTTTTAAAACTCACAATGACTGTTAAATGAGCAAGAATTTTGTAAGTAGGCAAAGAACATGTCAGAGAGAAGTAGACTAGATCAAGTTTGAGCATGTGAAAATGGCAGAGCTCTTAGGGAACATTGGACAGGTGGACACAAACAGATGACAGGATGGTTGAGAAGACCACCCATAACTGAAAATGTCAAAGTATGAAGGAATGACATTCCAGAATTAAGAATTTCTGGAAAACGGGCAGAGAAAATAAGTTTTAACAGTTTATCCGTTGATAGCATGTTCAGACTTGATTGTAGAATGATCTCTCTACAGCTATGCAGATAATGAATGCAAGGAAAGGGATTTGGGAAAGAGCAGATAGGAAACTATTGCATTGGTAGGGATGGGAAATGGGAAAGGTAAGAGCAATGGACTGGGTTGAAGTTTTCATTTCAAGAAACATAAAGGAGTAAGAATCCTCAGCCAAAGAAGACTAAAAGAGTGGTGTGTGTGTGTGTGTGTGTGTGTGTGTGTGTGTGTGTAGTCAATAGTGATTTGTAAAGCTCAATTTAGATAGTAGAATTTCTAACAATAATATCATGATGATAGTCAGCAGTTAGTATTTACTGGTCCCATATTTGGGTAAGTGTTAGATTGCTAACTACACAGTCAGTGGATCAAAATCATCAGGGTCTCTATAACATAAAGTTGAGGCCATCTGCCCAATAAAGATTTCCAAACTTGGAATCCCTATACAGGTTCAACATGAATCAGAATTGACTTGATAGCATAGGTTTCAATTTTTTTAGTTTGGTGCTCAATTTAAAGCACTTCATACATATGAGCACATTAAGGTTTTATTAATATAGTCCAGGCTGGCATTAGGGATTGAGTATTGAAAAACCCATGGAACCCAGTTTTATTCTTACACACACAAGGTCTGCATAAATGGGATCAAGGACAGTTATTTTTAAAATCATTTTATTGGGGGCTCATACAACTCTTATCACAATCCATAAATTGTATCAAGCACATTTGTACATTTGTTGCCCTCATCATTCTCAGAACATTTGTTTTCTACTTGAGACCTTGGTATAAACTCATTTTCCCCCTCCCTCCCTACTTCCCTCTCCGTCATGATTCCTTGAAAATTTATAAATTATTTTGTCATATCTTACACTGTCTGACTTCTCCCTTACCCATTTTTCTGTTGTCTATCCCCTAGAGAAGAGGTTATATGTAGATCCTTGTAATCAGTTCCCACTTTCTACCCTACCTTCCTTCCACCCTCCCAGTATCACCACTCTCATCACTGATCCTGAAGGGATTATCTGTCCTGGATTCCCTGTGTTTCCATTTCCGGTCTGTACCAATGCACATCCTCTGGTCTAGCTGGATTTGTAAGGTAGAATTGAGATCATGATAGTGGGGGAGAGGAAAGCCCTATGTTTCATCGTTGCTACCCTACACCCTGACTGGCTCATGCCCTCCATGACCTTGCTGTAAGAGAATGAAGGATGACTATATTTATTTGTTTCATTTTCTTTTCTAAATAGGTATCATGTTTGCAGATATTTTATGCATGAGAAAACTGGAACAAAGAAAGATTAATAAATTGACCCATGTTCACATTCTACGTGATGGTGCCAGGATTCAAATCTTGGAAACATGCCTCCAAAATTTCAGCTTAGTCACTCCCCAGGCACTAAGGTTCAATGAGATAGATAGTTCAGAATCGAATTTAAATGGAGAAAGATGAATTCAATACTGTACAA
This sequence comes from Nesogale talazaci, assembly GCA_004026705.1. Classification (NCBI taxonomy): domain Eukaryota; kingdom Metazoa; phylum Chordata; class Mammalia; order Afrosoricida; family Tenrecidae; genus Nesogale; species Nesogale talazaci. The sequence continues at coordinate 73,915 of PVJH01009510.1, forward strand.
ATGATATTGAGAAGCCTGTTCATCCAGGCAGAGACTTCTAAAGCATCTATAAAGTACATAATACATTGATTCTGTGCAGAAGCCCTAACCCGAAAGAAATAGAACACTGCAGTCACATCACTAAGGCTCCTATTTTCGCTGTATTAAAGTAACTAGCTTGGTCAACATATTTAATCTTTCTTGGCTAGTTGCCTTATCTATTAAATAAACACAATAGCACTTCTTCCTGATATCATATATTATAAAGCTCAGAATATGGACCCTCTTACAGAGATATGGCTTGATAAATTTCTTCCCATGATTTGTGTACATACCACACTGCACTTCATAGAAAGCAATAGTAAAAAAGTCTTCAGGATATGTATTTTCACATTGACAAAGAGATGCATGGACAGAACTAGATCCTCAAAGTCAGAAAGAAAATAAAAGAACTAGGGGCGAGTTTAAACTCAGCCCTGTGATTCCTATTTCCAGCAATAGCTTGATGGGTGGTATGGCCTGATCTGTAACAAGCCCATGTTCTGATACTCCTGAAATATCTACTATATGTCTGTATGCCTGGAATCACCACTGATTAGCACTGCCCTCTAGAAACTTCCCATTACCCTGTAGAGATGATGTGTGTGGTCAGATGCACGCATTTTTTAAAAATGGCCATCAAATATGCTGGCTCTGGGTGACCCTACATGTCAGAGTAAAAACTCTGCCCCAAGATGTTTTCAATGACTACTAGTTACTACTTAAACGTTTAGAAAGTTCATGGTTATTAGAGTGTAGGTCACAGAAGAACAGAGTAGAAGGTTCACTGTATTTGCTGGATAGGCTCAGTCTGTGTAAAAGAAGGAGGGTCTATATCATGATGTGGTTCTCTCACTACTGCTCTGAGTGCACCTTGTTCAGGCCACATCTATTTGCCTTATTTAAGTCTTGAAACACAATGTGATCATCATAGCATTTATGAATATCAAATGAGACTACCTCCCTTCTGCCTCAGGAGAGGTGTGTGTCAGGGTATAATTCTTCAATGAGGCGCAACATTCAACCCTGACTGGGGATAGTTTTCTATTAGCCCTTAATAGAAAAGGCAAATATTACTTCTGGATAAGATGCACTTTGGATAGCTCTTTAGGGAGCAATTTGCTTATGTCCTTTGAAATATATGTAGGATCAATTATTTCCTGGTGATGTTTGATGTATCTATCACAGTCCAGTCTTAGGCAATATCCCCAAAGTTTATCTTTGACTAACTAGTCCTCTCTCTCTGCTTAAAAACTCTTTGTTCAGATGTGGGTTCCCTTATTTAAATGCATTCTGTGGGTCAACTATCTTTGCAAGGACTCTTCCACTCCCCAGCTAACTCAAAACTAGGAGATTTGGAGGGAATCTCAACCTTTCTAATTCTCAAGAAGGCCTGTGACCAGGAAGCTGTTTTTTTTTTGGTGGGCATCGCTGCCCTCTGGTGGTCATGGGAGCTACCCAGCCTTGCTGCTGCAAGATTTGAACCACCAAGCCAGTGGGTCGCAGTCCCGCACTCAACCACTATGCCACCGGGCCTCAGCCCAGGAGTTATTCTTTATCCCTGAAATATTTGCAGTGGAAGGCAATTATGCTTTAACTATTTGACAGTAAATTGTATTTTCATAACATTGGAGGAATTTCTAAGGTCTTTTATTTTACTATTAGAGTTATTATTAGCAGATTAACCATAGTATCAATAAGAATTAGGATTAATTGAGCTATCTCCTCTATTCCAAACTCTATATTCTACAATAATTAGTAGTAGATATCCTTAACATATGGAAATGTATCTTAGAGAAATCACATACCTCAATAGAGGTAGCAACACTGAAAATGAGGACTAGTGTTTGGACTGAGGATGTTTACTCTAAAAACTATGTTCCCGGCCATTATCTTAAATTTCATCAAGGTGTTAGGACTCACCGTCCTCAATGTGGGACCCCAGTGTGGGATTCTCTGCTCAGGGGTCTTGCCTATGTTAGCTCCTAGCCTACAATTGTGGGCAATGTCATAGTGTAGGCATATTTGAGAAATGAAAGTACCTAGAATTCTATAAGTTTTTATTTATCTTCACATTTGTAGGTAAGATAGAAACGTGACTCCTTTGTAGATTTCCAGGGAAAGAATTAGCAGACTATAAAATATAGAAGTACCTTCATTGCCAAAGGCATACTCTACCTATTTGCATAAAATTTTCTGACAGATACAGACCAAATGGGTCTGGATTTGACTACATGACGATTGACAACAATAATAGCAGAAGAAGCTGCCTGATAACCATCTGTCAGTATGTGGTACTGTGATGACTTGCATGTTGCTGTGATGCTGGGAATCTATGCTCCTGGGACTTCACTTATCAGGAAAGTCTGATAGAGTTCTAGAAAATTGTCCTTCTGAAATTTGTACTCACTCAAAACCCACAGTTCCCCTCGTTATGAACTCAAGCACACCAACAGTTACAAAGATGGTACAACATAAAGCAGCATTTCATTCTGTTCTACAAGAAATCACCAGAAGTCAATACCAACTTGACAACATCTCGTTGATATTTAATTCAGAGAAACTATATATAAATGGAAATTAGGAAATTGGTAGGAGATATTCCTTCCTAAGAAACATTCAACAAATTCATTTGTCGAATTTGGTGTGCTTCATCCATGTTGACTGAGTTGACATCTCACTTAAGTGGCTGCTTGTTTGGAGACAAGCTTCTAAGACTCCAGATGCTGTTTTATCTGATAGTCAGGCCCCATATAAATTCCTCACCACATTTTGCTATCTCACCCAGCTCTTCTGTGTCTCCTTCCTGAGGGCAAATATCGAGCAGGGTCATGATGTAAGAACTAATTGTTCTTAAGTGGGAGCTAGTTAGTCTGAGCCCAAACCCACAAACCTATTCCTGGAACTATGCTGTTTTTTTGTGAGTTTTTAAAATTCATTGTACTTGGAGTTAATACATATCAATATGTCATATTATTCCATAGGTCAATCATGTCAACAGAATTGTACAATTGTTAACATAATCAGTCTCCAAACATCGCTTTCCTTTTTAGACTGTTTGACATCATGGCCCTTGCTTCACCCCCTCCTCTCTGGCATCCCTCCCAGTGAGACCCTTGTTCTATTTGCTGTCACTAGAGGTCCACTGGATTTTATTTACTGAAAAGCAGAAAAATACACAACAGAAGTTTCAGGAGGGTGACCCTCAAAGCCAATGCACCTCTGAGAGCCACCAGAATGGGAATGTAGTGCTCATATATTTAAACACCCTTACTTCATTTTACCACATTTTAAGAGATGTCAAAGGTGTATTTGTATTGGAAAAAATACATAGTAAATCGAAAGGAAGAGTTTTAAATGATTACTAATGAGAAACATCTACAGAAAGTTTCGGCAAAACAGTATTTCTTAACTGGCTGAATTGAGAGGAATTATTTGGTCTGAGCAACAACTCCTCTCCTCAGACGCTTTCTCAAGATTCAAGGTTCCAGCCCCCTTTTCTACCTTCCTTGTTTTGCTTTCTTTGGCCTATTTCAAGGAAGTCATTTTCTTCTGAAATTGGGTCCAACGTGGTCCACAAGTGGACTCAACCCTTTGATAGCACAGCACATGGTTGAGGCAGCACAGATAACTCAGGTAGCACCATGGTCTGATCACCAGGGAGAGAGAAGAAGGGGCTGGCCTCAAGGAATCATATATCTCAGTCACACCTTCAAAAGAGGTCATCAAGCAGGGACCTGGTTGACAGAGTAAAGTCTACCTACATCTTCTTAAGGGTACCTTGTTGGCCAAACACACACACACACACACACACACCTAACCATCACACCATGATATTTTTAATTGCCTTCTATGCATGTGATGTTGCACACTGAATCAGGAAGACCAAAGACAAGGTCAATGCATTTTACCATGAACTATCAAAATAAACAGACTTGTTTTGAAAAAAGTACAGCCAGAAGTCTACTTAGAGGCAAAATGGTAACAGTGTCTCTCACAAAGTTTTGGGCATTTTATTAGGAGAGATTATTCTCTGGATGTTGTTAATCATGCTTGGTAAAGTGGAGTGACAAGGAAAAGAAATCCTGAATGAAAGAGGTTGATAGAGTGGCTGCAATAGTAGGCTCATTGAATAATTGTGATGACCCCTGATATCTGACAAGTGCTTCTTTCTGTTGTGCATAGGGTCGATATGATTTAGCACTGCCAAGTGGCATCTAATATCACTGTATTTTCATCATGTGAGATTGTTAGCCTTAACTGCCTAACCCTGAGAATACTGGCCCAGTCCAGTTGACATAAAACTTTATATCATAATATCTGTTGTCTCCACTTTGTTCTGAGTAATAATATTGAACTTCTCCTTGATTTTTTCAGCAGACGTAGTCTACTTGGTTCCAATGTATTTCCTTTGATAGTGTTATTATGAAGAGTCATTGATGATGTTGTTGAAAAGGTTATTTCCAATTATTAGGAATTGGTCTTGTAAAATTTGATCTTGTGGTCTCTGTTCTTGTTTCTATCACCTGGTGAACACTTTCCAACTACTTATCTTCCTTCTTGTCTCTAAGTATATTTCCAGTTACCAGTAAGGATCAATGTATGCTTGATTAATTTCAGACTGCAGAAGTTGGTAAAGATCTTTAATTTCTTCAACATGAGCTCTAATGGTTGATGTTTAAATTTCAATAATA